>CM053026.1:22228179-22400679 GCA_028564925.1 Lithobates sylvaticus
AAAGGTAAGTGTAAAAGATGCAGAATTGAACTATCAATTCTGTCATCTTGAGTGCTAGGGAAGCCATAGAGACATAGTCCTATGGTTGTGTGCAGAACCGATTTAACTAACAAAAAAATTAACACATACCGACAACACAGCCCTACCCCACCTATTTTACCCCATTCAGACTTTTTTATACCAATCCCCCCCCCCACCTCCCCCCCCCTGCACTGAATCTCAATAATATGCCCCCTCAGACTGTGGCTCAAATTATGTGCGCCCAGTCCGACAGGATCTTCCCTGAGGGGTTTTATATGCCTGCGTGAACCCCCAAGCCTCATTCCCCTTTCTGAGGGTGCAGGCAGGCATCGCCAAACCCCAGTGTACCCCCTGAGTGATTCACACACCCTTGCCGGTCCACCTCCCCCTTACCACGTTTTTCGCTACTTTATCATTGGTTCCCATTTTAATTATATCTTAAGACTCTATACTTTGTTCCATGTCTGACCTAACTTCTCCCACTCTGGTTTTTTTTTCCCAGTTTTCCAGGTTGACCAGTGGCATATCTAGTTTGCTGCAAAATTTTTTCAAATCTTCCGGAAATCGCAGTGTAGCTGAAGTCCCCTGATTTGTCGCAGTTAAACAGGCTGGAAAACCCCATCTATAGGAAATATGTTTCCCCTATAGCTGGGTTATCAATGGTTTCAGTGCTCTCCTGCGGGCTAACGTCTATTAAATCTGTGAAGATCAATATTTTAGCTCCATTAATTACAATCGGTGCAGCGCTTCTCATACCTCGTGAAATTTCTTGCTTAATTCCATAATCAGAGAATCTCGCTATTACGTCTCTTACGGTATCCGTTGGTGGTTTAGTTATTTTTTGTATTCTATGCACTCTTTCAAAGCGTATAGGAGATGGTATTTCTTTTTTTAATATTTTGTTAAACATTTCACAGACCGTTTTCTCTAGATCAGAATTTTTCACGGTCTCTGGCAGACCCTGGATTCTTAAATTCTTACGTCTGTTCCGGTTTTCTTGGTCTTCAAGCCTGTAGCGGATGTTCCTCATTTCCCACCAATCCGATTCTGCCCGCTCCTGCAGTTCCAGAATGGCTTTTTTTATGAACGTCTATATGAGCTTCAGATTGTTCAACTCTTTGCAACACATTCTGTATATCCATTCTTGTGGCATTCAGTTCTCCTTTAATCATGCATTCTAGATGAGACATCATCTCTGCCATATCTTGCTTTGTGGGAAGTGCTTGTAAGCCATCTGTTTCCCTCTCCATCCTCTGTTGTTTTTGATCTATTTTCAGTACTCCCTCTCCAACCAGGCCAGCTTTATTTGTCATCCCCTCTAACACTGGAGGAACTTCCTCCACATTCTCAACTGTCTGTTCCGTACTTTGCTCCGTTTTATCTCGTACCATATATGTCTTTATAGAATTACTATTCCCACTTTCTGCTTGAGTAGTTTTTAACTCCTTTTCTCCCCATGCTTCACTCCTATAAGATTATTTTTATTCTGTATATATATTTGCCACCCAAAGAACAGTCCCTTACGGCTCAAATGGACATTTGCATAGGGGGAAATCAAACCCAAAGGAAACCAAAAGAATCAAATATAAATGCAAGAAATAATATAACTATTTGGTCCCTTCATACAGAGGTATGCTTAATCCTATCGGCACTTTTTATATTCAAGCAAGCTGATACCTTCCCGATGTAACAATTCACCTACCCTTATATAGGGTGTGCGAATTGATCTTCATAAAGCAAAGTATATTTAAGCTAAATTAACACACAGTCCGTATAAAAGGCAAATATTCAAGAGAAGAAGATAGCCTAAACTTCTAGTAGTATGACAGGGGGATAAAGATGCAAAAGAGTCAATAAGTAGGTGAATCAGATCTCATATGGTCAAAGCTACTTATCTACTTTATAAAACTATCTGGCTGGCAACCTGAATACCTGTGTATTATATAGATATGTAAATACACAACAGTACTACCGTAAAGGCTGTAGAAACAGATCAGCATAAGTAAATATGCTAAGTAGGATATAAAAATATCTATTCCGTAGTATTATATCAGGATATTATTCTTATTGCATATATCTCTTTGGGTAGTAAGAAATTATCCAGATAAAATATTGTCCACATTTACAATTCTATAACTATCGAAAAAAGAAAGTATACGCATACAAGTCCGAGCTGGTCAGACCGGCAGGTCCAAACTGTAAAGTAAAAAAAAAAAAAAAAAAGAAGGATGAAGACAGGGATAAAGCAATCAATCCACTAGTGCAAATTTATAGGCTCTGACATGCTGTCATTTAATGATACAGTCCTCCTCCAAAAAGTAGCTCTTCACCAGCTTACTGCCCGATCTGAACTCTGCATTAGTCTTGTTTTCACCAGATTCACCTGATTAATTCTAATGTTTTCCGGACTTTCAGAGAAAAAAAAAAAAAAAAAAGGGGGAACAGTACCAGCACCTCGCCGAGTAGTTTCCTCAAGTCGAAACGCAGTCCATGACGAGCATTAATTATTCTTCCTTTTTAATTTCCTCATAGGACAGGTGATTTTTAAAAATACACGAACAGGCAACTGAAGACTGTATGGGCAATAGTACTAGCAGATATTCAACTGTTTTGTAAATTATTCCAATTATTGCACCCGAACTCAATCTTAGTGCATGTATTCCTTCAGGTATTGAAGTTTTTGTGCTGCTGCAAAATAAGCGATTTTACAGATATGCGACTATCCTGATACCTGAGTATTTAATTTCTTTAAATGTAAAATCACAAGTCTTAATACGCATATTTCTTCAGATGGTAGAGAGCTGTTCAAGTACTGCAGGTAGATAGTTTGCAGCTATGCAGCTTTGCAGCTGTACAAATTAAGGCAGGGATATGTCAATGGATAAATTCAATCAGTCCAGTTTAGCTTGTTTTTTCCCCCAGTTCTAAATATCAGTGCCTTATATGCAGCTATACATGGTAGAGGCTGGAAAATCTATGCAAATAAGTTCCATCCAAAATATTCAGGCATTAATACAAGCATACAGTCTATATATGCAATCTAATGTGTTAGTGCATATGATCTCAAGTTTAATCAGGATAGCACAGATGACACAGCTGTCTTAAAAACTTGTAGCAATCTTCTCTTTGATACTGAACTTGAACAGCCTCCTAATAAACAATGTTTCTTTTTAAGTTCTCTTTTGTTTATCTTTTCCCTGTCCACCAGTACTAAATATTTACTGCTGTGAAATTCCTACCTGTTCTTCACTCTTCAGATCTTCAGTCCTGTAGATTAGCTGGTAGATTAGCTGGTATAGCTGCAGTGATATGCTCCGTCTCCACACTATCTCTCTCACCCCTTAAGCCTTGATTGGAAAAGGCTCTTCAATGCTCTTCAAGAGAAAGCCATGGGTTGACTGCCACACAGTGTTTTCCTCTACTCGTGGGATGTCTCCTGTCTCAGTCCAGCCTCAGATCCTCCAGCTGATCTCTGCTCCTCTCTCTTTCTGCAGGCTCTCTCACCCTCCACCTCTCACGCTACGGGTGAGCAGCTACAGCCTTCAACCCCTTCTCCTCCTATGCTGCACAGCAGAGCTGCTAGATGTCGGCTCGCAGCGGAGCTCACAGTCCCGGGGTCAGGGGGAGGCAATCAGGCGGCACTCAGGTGGCTGGAGACCGGAGTCAGATCGGCTCAGACAGAGGCATTCAGTGAAGGGTTCCAAGGTTACCAAAAGAAAGGGATGTGGACCAGCATCACCAGGAGAGTTTTACCTCTCATAACACGCTGATCATGCTCACTCAGGGGGGACACCTGGAGCTCAAAGCCTCATGCTGCTGTTAGGGGCCATGTTGTAACAGGGGCGTGTAATTACATGTTTCCTGTAATATTTTGCAGCAGGGCTTGTTCCTGCGCTTAATTATATTATCTGTGAGGGGTTGCAGTGTTGTGGCACCAGCACCAATGTCTAAAGCAAATCTGTCTACCCCTGTGGGGGGTGTAATTACAATTGTTGCTGTAATATTTTGCATCACTTGTTCATGTGCTCAACTAGAGTATCTGTGAGGGGTTGCAGTGTTGTGGCACCAGAACCAGTGCCTAAAGCCCATTTTTTTTGCCCCTGTTCAAAATGAGAGTGTAATTAACATTTTTGCTCTAATATTTTGCAGCAGGGCTTGTTCCAACGCTCAACTAGAGTATCTGTGAAGGTTTGCAGCAGTCCCTAAAGCCCAATCTTTCTGCCCCTGTTCAACAGAGGCATGTAATTACAATTTTTGCTGTAATATTTTGCAGCAGGTCTTGTTCCTGCAATCAACTAGAGTATCTGTGAGGGGTCGCAGTGTTGTGGCACCAGTGCCTAAAGCCCAATTTTTCTGCTTCTGTTCAACAAGGGCATGTAATAACAATTTTTGCTGTGATATTTTGCAGCAGGGCTTTTTCCTGCGCTCAGCAAGAGTATCTGTGAGGTGTGGTACCAGCACCAGTGCCTGAAGCCCAATTTTTCTGCCCCTGTTCAAAAGGGGTGTGTAATTACATGTTTGCTGTAATATTTTGCAGCAGGGCTTGTTCCTGCACTTAATTTTAGTATCTGTGAGGGGTTGCAGTGTTGTGGCACCAGAGCCTAAATCAAATTTGTCTGCCCCTGTTGTGTAATTACAATTTATGCTGTAATATTTTGCAACAGGACTTGTTCCTGCGCTCAACTAGAGTATATGTGAAGGGTTGCAGTGTTGTGGCACCAGCACCAGTGCATAAAGCCCAATTTTTCTGCCCCCTGTTCAACAGGGTCGTGTAATTACAATTTTTGAACTAATATTTTGCAGCAGGGCTTGTTCCTGCGCTCAAATAGAGTATATGTGAGGGGTTGCAGTGTTGTGGCACCAGTGCCTGAAGCCCAATCTTTCTGCCCCTGTTCAACATGGGCATGTAATTACAATTTTTGCTCTAATATTTTTCAGCAGGGCTTGTTCCTGCGCTCAATTAGAGTATCTGTGAAGGGTTGCAGTGTTGTTGCACCAGTGCCTAAAGCCCAATTATTCTGCCACTGTTCAACACGGGCATGTAATTAAAATTGTTGCTGTCATATTTTGCAGCAGGGCTTGTTCCTGCACTCAATTAGAGTATCTGTGAGGGGTTGCAGTGTTGTGGCACCAGTGCCTAAAACCAAATCTTTCTGCCCCTGTTCAACATGGCTGTGTAATTACAATTTTTGCGCGAAAATTTTGCAGCAGGGCTTGTTCCTGCTCTCAGCTAGAGTATCTGTAAGGGGTTGCAGGGTTGTTATTACAATTTTTGCTGTAATATTTTGAAGCAGGGCTTGTGCCTGCTCTGAACTAGAGTATATGTGAGTGGTTGCAATGTTGTGGCACCAGCACCAGTGTCTAAAGCCTAATTTTTCGGCCCCTGTTCAACAGGGGCATGCAATTACAATTTTTACTGTAATATTTTGCAGCAGGGCTAGTTCCTGCACTCAACTAGAGTATCTGTGAGGGGTTGCAGTGTTGTGGCACCAGTGCCTGAAGCCCAATTTTTCTGCCCCCTGTTCAACAGGGGCATGTAATTACAATTTTTGCTGTAATATTTTGCAGCAGGTCTTGTTCCTGCAATTAACTAGAGTATCTGTGAGGGGTTGCAGTGTTGTGGCACCAACACAGTGCCTAAAGCCCAATTTTCTGCCCCTGTTCAACATGGGCATGTAATAACAATTTTTGCTCTAATATTTTGCAGTAGGGCTTGGTCCTGCACTCAACTAGAGTATCTGTAAGGGGTTGCAGGGTTGTGGCACCAGTGCCTAAAGATCAATTTTTCTATCCCTGTTCAACAGGGGCATGTAATTACAATTTTTGCTGTAATATTTTGCAGCAGGGCTTATTCCTGCGCTCAACTAGAGTATCTGTGAGTGGTTGCAGTGTTGTGGCAGCAGTGCCTAAAGGCCAATTTCTCTGCCCCTGTTCAACACGGGCATGTAATTAAAAATTTGACTATAATATTTTGCAGCAGGGCTTGTTCCTGCACTTGGCTAGAGTATCTGTGAGGGGTTGCAGTGTTGTGGCACCAGTGCCTAAAGCCTAATCGTTCTGCCCCTGTTCAACATGGGCGTGTAATTACAATTTTTGCTCTAATATTTTGCAGCAGGGCTTGATCTTGCACTCGGCTAGAGTATCTGTAAGGGGTTGCAGGGTTGTGGCACCAGTGCCTAAAGTCCAATTGTCTGCCCCTGTTCAACAGGGGCATGTAATTACAATGTTTGCTGTAATATTTTGCAGCAGGGCTTGTTTCTGCGCTCAACTAGAGTATCTGTGAGGGGTTGCAATGTTGTGGCACCAGCACCGGTGTCTAAAGCCCAATTTCTCTGCCCCTGTTCAACACGGGCATGTAATTAAAAATTTGACTGTAATATTTTGCAGCAGGGCTTGTCCCTGCACTCAACTAGAGTACCTGTGAGGTGTTGCAGTGTTGTGGCACCAGTGCCTAAAGCCCAATCTTTATGCCCCTGTTCAACATGGGTGTGTAGTTACACTTTTTGCTCTAACATTTTGCAGCAGGGCTTAATCTTGCACTCAGCTAGAGTATCTGTAAGGGGTTGCCGGGTTGTGGCACCAGTGCCTAAAGCCCAATTTTTCTGCCCCTGTTCAACACGGGCATGTTATTACAATTTTTGTTGTAATATTTTTAAACAGGGCTCGTGCCTGCACTCAACTAGAGTATATGTGAGTGGTTGTGTTGGTGTTGTGGCACCAGCACCAGTGTCTAAAGCCTAATTTTTCTTCCCCCTGTTCAACAGGGGCGTGTAATTACAATTTTTGCTGACTTTTTTTATCGTAATATTTTTGCAATGTTGTGGCAGCCTAATTTTTCTGCCTCCTGTTCAACAGGGGCGTGTAATTACAATTTTTGCTGTAAAATTTTGTAGCAAGTCTTGTTCCTGCAATCAAGTAGAGTATCTGTGAGGGTTGCAGTGTTGTGGCACCAGTGCCTAAAGCCCAATTTTTCTGCCCCTGTAATATTTTGCAGCAGGGCTTGTTCCTGCACTCAGCTAGAGTATCTGTGAGGCCCCTGTTCAACAGGGGCATGTAATTACAATTTTTGCTGACATTTTTTTCAGCAGGGCTTGTTCCTGCGATCGACTAGAGTATCTGTAACAGGTTGCAATGTTGTGGCACCAGTGTCTAAAGCCCAATCTTTCTGCCCCTATTCAACATGTGCGTGTAATTATAATTTTTGCTCTAATATTTTGCAGCAAGGCTTGTTCCTGCGCTCAGCTAGAGTATCTGTAAGGGGTTGCAGGGTTGTGGCACCAGTGCCTAAAGACCAATTTTCCTGTCCCTGTTCAACAGGGGCATGTAATTAAAATTTTTGCTGTAATATTTTGCAGCAGGGCTTGTTCCTGCACTTAACCAGAGTATATGTGAGGGGTTGCAGTGTTATGGCACCAGTGCCTAAAGCCCAATCTTTCTGCCCCTGTTCAACATGGGTGTGTGATTACAATTTTTGCTCTAATATTTTGCAGCAGGGATTGATCTTACGCTCAGCTAGAGTATCTGTAAGGGGTTGCAGGGTTGTGGCACCAGTGCCTAAAGCCCTAGCTTTCTGCCCCTATTCAACACGGGCATGTTATTACAATTTTTTGCTGTAATATTTTGAAGCAGGGCTTGTGCCTGCACTCAGCTAGAGTATATGTGAGTGTTTGCAATGTTGTAGCACCAGCACCAGTGTCTGAAGACTAATTTTTCGGCCCCTGTTCAACAGGGGCGTGCAATTACAATTTTTACTGTAATATTTTTCAGCAGGGCTTGTTCCTGCGCTCGACTAGAGTATCTGTAACAGGTTACAGTGTTGTGGCACCAGTACCTAAAGCCCAATTTTTCTGCCCCTGTTCAACAGGGGCGTGTAATTACAATTTTTGCTGTAATATTTTGCAGCAGGTCTTGTTCCTGCAATCAACTAGAGTATCTGTGAGGGGTCGCAGTGTTGTGGCACCAGTGCCTAAAGCCCAATTTTTCTGCCCCTATTAAACAGGGATGTGTAATTACAATTGTTGCTGTAATATTTTGCAGCAGAGCTCTGTCCTGCACTCAACTAGAGTATCTGTAAGGGGTTTCAGGGTTGTGGCACCAGTGCCTAAAGACCAATTTTTCTAACCCTGTTCAACAGGGCCATGTGATTACAATTTTTGCTGTAATATTTTGCAGCAGGGCTTGATCTTGCGCTTGGCTAGAGTATCTGTGAGGGCTTGCAGTGTTGTGGCACCAACACTAGTGCTAAAGCCCAATCTTTCTGCCCCTGTTAAACAGGGGCATGTAATTACAATTTTTGCTCTAATATCTTGCAGCAGGGCTTGTTCCTGCACTCAGCTAGAGTATTTGTAAGGGGTTGCAGGGTTGTGGCACCAGTGCCTAAAGCACAATTTTTCGGCCCCTGTTCAACAGTGGCATGTAATTACAATTTTTGCTGAAATTTTTATCAGCAGGGCTTGTTCCTGTGCTCAACTAGAGTTTCTGTAATGGGTTGCAGTGTTGTGGCACCAGCACCAGTGTCTAAAGCCTAATTTTTCTGCCCCCAGTTCAATAGGGGCGTGTAATTACAAATTTGACTGCAATATTTTGCAGCAGGGCTTGTTCCTGCGCTCAACTAGAGTATCTGTGAGGGGTTGCAGTGTTGTGGCACCAGTGCCTAAATCCCAATTGCCCTGCCCCTGTTAAACAGGGGCATGTAATTACAATTGTTGCTGTAATATTTTGCAACAGGGCTTGTTCCTGCACTCAACTAAAGTATCTGTGAAGGGTTGCAGTGTTGTGGCACCAGCACCAGTGACTAAAGCCCAATTTTCTGCCCCTGTTCTACATGGGCATGTAATTACAATTTTTACTCTAATATTTTGCAGCAGGGCTTGTTCCTGCACTCAACTAGAGTATCTGTGAAGGGTTGCAGTGTTGTGGCACCAGTGCCTAAAGCCCAATTTTTCGGCCACTGTTCAACAGGGGCCTGTAATTACCATTTTTTTTCTGTAATATTTTGCAGCAGGGCTTGTTCCTGCACTCAACTAGAGTATCTGTGAGGGTTTGCAGTGTTGTGGCACCAGAACCAGTGCCTAAAGCCCAATTTTTCTGCCACTGTTCAACATGGCCGTGTAATTACAATTTTTGCTCTAACATTTTGCAGCAGGGCTTGTTCCTGTGCTCAGCTAGAGTATCTGTAAGGGGTTGCAGGGTTTTGGCACCAGAGCCTAAAACCCAATTTTTCTGCCCCTGTTCAACCCAAGCATGTTATTAGATTTTTTGCTGTAATATGTGGCAGCAGGGCTTGTGCCTGCGCTCAACTAGAGTATATGTGAGTGGTTGCAGTGTTGTGGCACCAGAACCAGTGTCTAAAGCCTAATTTTTCTGCCCCCTGTTCAACAGGGGCGTGTAATTACAATTTGTGCTGTAATTTTTTTCAGCAGGTCTTGTACCTGCACTCGACTACAGTATCTGTAACAGTTTGCAGTGTTGTGGCACCAGCACCAGTGTCTAAAGCCTAATTTTTCTGACCCTGTTCAACAGTGGCGTGTAATTACAATTTTTGCTGTAATATTTTGCAGCAGGTCTTGTTCCTGCAATCAACTAGAGTATCTGTGAGGGGTTGCAGTGTTGTGGCACCAGTGCCTAAAGCCCAATTTTTCTGCCCATATTAAACAGGGGCGTATAATTACAATTGTTGCTGTAATATTTTGCAGCAGGGCTTGTTCCTGCGCTTGACTACAGTATCTGTAACAGGTTGCAGTGTTGTGGCACCAACACCAGTGCCTAAAGCCCAATTGTCTGCCCCTGTTCACCATGGGCATGTAATTACAATTTTTGCTCTAATATTTTGGAGCAGGGCTTGTTCCTGCACTCAACTAGAGGATCTGTAAGTGGTTGCAGGGTTGTGGCACCAGTGCCTAAAGTCCCAATTTTCTGCCCCTGTTCAACAGGGGCATGTAATTACAATGTTTGCTATAATATTTTGCAGCAGGGCTTGTTCTTGCGCTCAGCTAGAGTACCTGTGAGGGGTTGCAGTGTTGTGGCACCAGCACCAGTGCCTAAAGCCCTATTTCTCTACCCCTTTTCAACAGGGGAGTGTAATTACAATTTTTGCTGTAATATTTTGCAGCAGGTCTTGTTCCTGCAATCAACTATAATATCTGTGAGGGGTTGCAATGTTGTGGCACCAGAACCAGTGTCTAAAGCCTAATTTTTCTGCCCCCTGTTCAACAAGGGCATGTAATTACAATTGTTGCTCTAATATTTTGCAGCAGGACTTGTTCCTGCACTCAACTAGAGTATCTGTGAGGGGTTGAAGTGTTGTGGCATCAGTGCCTAAAGACCAATTTCTCTGCCCCTGTTCAACATGGGCGTGTAATTACAATTTTTGCGCTAATATTTTGCAGCAGGGCTTTTTCTTGCGCTCAGCTAGAGGATCTGTAAGGGGTTGCAGGGTTGTGGCACCAGTGCCTAAAGTCCCAATTTTCTGCCCCTGTTCAACAGGGGCATGTAATTACAATGTTTGCTGTAATATTTTGCAGCAGGGCTTGTTCTTGCGCTCAGCTACAGTACCTGTGAGGGGTTACAGTGTTGTGGCACCAGTTCCTAAAGCCCAAATTTTCGGCCCCTATTCCACAGGGGCATGTAATTACAATTTTTGCTGACATTTTTATCAGTAGGGCTTGTTCCTGCACTCAACTAGAGTTTCTGTAACAGGTTGCAGTGCTGTGGCACCAGCACCAGTGTCTAAAGCCTAATTGTTCAGCCCCTGTTCAATAGGGACGTGTAATTACAATTTTTACTGTAATATTTTGAAGCAGAGCTTGTTCCTGCACTTAACAAGTGTATCTGTGAGGGGTTGCAGTGTTTGGCACCAGCACCAGTGCCTAAAGCCCAATTTTTCTGCCTCTATTCAACAGAGGCATGTAATAATAATTGTTGCTGTAATATTTTGCAGCAGGGCTTGTTCCTGCTCTTAACTAGAATATCTGTGAGGGGTTGCAGTGTTGTGGCACCAGCACCGGTGACTAAAGCCCAATTTTTCTGCCCATGTTATACAGGGGCATGTAATTACAATCGTTGCTGTAATATTTTGCAGCAGGGCTTGTTCCTGCACTCAACTAGAGTATCTGTGAAGGGTTGCAGTGTCGTGGCACCAGCACCAGTGACTAAAGCCCAATTTTTCTGCCCCTGTTATACATGGGCGTGTAATTACAATTTTTGCTCTAATATTTTGCAGCAGGGCTTGTTCCTGCGCTCAACTAGAGTATCTGTGAAGGGTTGCAGTGTTGTTGCACCAGTGCCTAAAGCCCAATTTTTCTGCCACTGTTCAACACGGGCGTGTAATTACAATTTTTGCTGTAATATTTTGCAGCAGGTCTTGTTCCTGCAATCAACTAGAATATCTGTGAGGGGTTAAAATGTTGTGGCACCAGAACCAGTGTCTAAAGCCAAATTTTTCTGCCCCCTGTTCAACAATTACAATTTGTGCTGTAATTTTTTTCAGCAGGGCTTGTTCCTGCGCTCGACTACAGTATCTGTAACAGGTTGCAGTGTTGTGGCACCAGCACCAGTGCCTAAAGCCCATTTTTCTGCCCCTGTTCAACAGAGGCGTGTAATTACAATTTTTGCTGTAATATTTTGCAGCGGGTATTGTTCCTGCAATCAACTAGAATATCTGTGAGGGGTTGCAGTGTTGTGGCACCAGTGCCTAAAGCCCAATTTTTCTGCCCCTATTAAAGAGGGCGTGTAATTACAATTGTTGCTGTAATATTTTGCAGCAGGGCTTGTTCCTGCACTCAGCTAGAGTATCTGTGAGGGGTTGCAGTGTTGTGGCACCAACACCAGTGCCTAAAGCCCAATTTTCTGCCCCTGTTCAACATGGGCATGTAATTACAATTGTTGCTCTAATATTTTGCAGCAGGACTTGTTCCTGCACTCAACTAGAGTATCTGTGAGGGGTTGAAGTGTTGTGGCATCAGTGCCTAAAGACCAATTTCTCTGCCCCTGTTCAACATGGGCGTGTAATTACAATTTTTGCTCTAATATTTTGCAGCAGGGCTTTTTCTTGCGCTCAGCTAGAGGATCTGTAAGGGGTTGCAGGGTTGTGGCACCAGTGCCTAAAGTCCCAATTTTCTGCCCCCTTTTCAACAGGGGCGTGTAATTACAATTTGTGCTGTAATTTTTTTCAGCAGGGCTTGTTCCTGCGCTCGACTTCAGTATCTGTAACAGGTTGCAGTGTTGTGGCACCAGCACCAGTGCCTAAAGCCCAATTGTCTGCCCCGTTCACCATGGGCATGTAATTACAATTTTTGCTCTAATATTTTGGAGCAGGGCTTGTTCCTGCACTCAACTAGAGGATCTGTAAGTGGTTGCAGGGTTGTGGCACCAGTGCCTAAAGTCCCAATTTTCTGCCCCTGTTCAACAGGGGCATGTAATTACAATGTTTGCTATAATATTTTGCAGCAGGGCTTGTTCTTGCACTCAGCTAGAGTACCTGTGAGGGGTTGCAGTGTTGTGTTCCTGCACTCAACTAGAGTATCTGTGAGGGGTTGAAGTGTTGTGGCATCAGTGCCTAAAGACCAATTTCTCTGCCCCTGTTCAACATGGACGTGTAATTACAATTTTTGCTCTAATATTTTGCAGCAGGGCTTTTTCTTGCGCTCAGCTAGAGGATCTGTAAGGGGTTGCAGGGTTGTGGCACCAGTGCTTAAAGTCCCAATTTTCTGCCCCTGTTCAACAGGAGCATGTACTTACAATGTTTGCTGTAATATTTTGCGGCAGGGCTTGTTCTTGCGCTCAGCTAGAGTACCTGTGAGGGGTTACAGTGTTGTGGCACCAGTTCCTAAAGCCCACATTTTCGGCCCATATTCAACAGGGGCATGTAATTACAATTTTTGCTGTAATATTTTGAAGCAGGGCTTGTTCCTGCACTCAACAATTGTATCTGTGAGGGGTTGCAGTGTTTTGGCTCCAGCACCAGTGCCTAAAGCCCAATTTTTCTGCCTCTATTCAACAGGGGCATGTAATAATAATTTTTGCTGTAATATTTTGCAGCAGGGCTTGTTCCTCCTCTTAACTAGAGTATCTGTGAGGGGTTGCAGTGTTGTGGCACTAGTACCAGTGCCTAAAGCCCAATTTTTCTGCCCCTGTTCAACAAGGGCGAGTAATTAAAATGTTGCTGTAATATTTTGCAGCGGGTATTGTTCCTGCAATCAACTAGAATATCTGTGAGGGGTTGCAGTGTTGTGGCACCAGTGCCTAAAGCCCAATTTTTCTGCCCCTATTAAAGAGGGCGTGTAATTACAATTGTTGCTGTAATATTTTGCAGCAGGGCTTGTTCCTGCACTCAGCTAGAGTATCTGTGAGGGGTTGCAGTGTTGTGGCACCAACACCAGTGCCTAAAGCCCAATTTTCTGCCCCTGTTCAACATGGGCATGTAATTACAATTGTTGCTCTAATATTTTGCAGCAGGACTTGTTCCTGCACTCAACTAGAGTATCTGTGAGGGGTTGAAGTGTTGTGGCATCAGTGCCTAAAGACCAATTTCTCTGCCCCTGTTCAACATGGGCGTGTAATTACAATTTTTGCTCTAATATTTTGCAGCAGGGCTTTTTCTTGCGCTCAGCTAGAGGATCTGTAAGGGGTTGCAGGGTTGTGGCACCAGTGCCTAAAGTCAAAATTTTCTGCCCCCTTTTCAACAGGGGCGTGTAATTACAATTTGTGCTGTAATTTTTTTCAGCAGGGCTTGTTCCTACACTCGACTTCAGTATCTGTAACAGGTTGCAGTGTTGTGGCACCAGCACCAGTGCCTAAAGCCCTATTTTTCTGCCCCTGTTCAACAGGGGAGTGTAATTACAATTTTTGCTGTAATATTTTGCAGCAGGTCTTGTTCCTGCAATCAACTATAATATCTGTGAGGGGTTGCAATGTTGTGGCACCAGAACCAGTGTCTAAAGCCTAATTCTTCTGCCCCCTGTTCAACATGGGCATGTAATTACAATTGTTGCTCTAATATTTTGCAGCAGGACTTGTTCCTGCACTCAACTAGAGTATCTGTGAGGGGTTGAAGTGTTGTGGCATCAGTGCCTAAAGACCAATTTCTCTGCCCCTGTTCAACATGGACGTGTAATTACAATTTTTGCTCTAATATTTTGCAGCAGGGCTTTTTCTTGCGCTCAGCTAGAGGATCTGTAAGGGGTTGCAGGGTTGTGGCACCAGTGCTTAAAGTCCCAATTTTCTGCCCCTGTTCAACAGGGGCATGTAATTACAATGTTTGCTGTAATATTTTGCAGCAGGGCTTGTTCTTGCGCTCAGCTAGAGTACCTGTGAGGGGTTACAGTGTTGTGGCACCAGTTCCTAAAGCCCCAATTTTCTGCCCATATACAACAGGGGCATGTAATTACAATTTTTGCTGTAATATTTTGAAGCAGGGCTTGTTCCTGCACTCAACAATTGTATCTGTGAGGGGTTGCAGTGTTGTGGCTCCAGCACCAGTGCCTAAAGCCCAATTTTTCTGCCTCTATTCAACAGGGGCATGTAATAATAATTTTTGCTGTAATATTTTGCAGCAGGGCTTGTTCCTCCTCTTAACTAGAGTATCTGTGAGGGGTTGCAGTGTTGTGGCACTAGTACCAGTGCCTAAAGCCCAATTTTTCTGCCCCTGTTCAACAAGGGCGAGTAATTAAAATGTTGCTGTAATATTTTGCAGCAGGGCTTGTTCCTGCGCTAAACTATGTTTTTCGCCTTCCTCTGGATCAACGAGAGGGCGGTAGGTTCAACAGGCCCCCATCACCCCTACAGGAACTATTCGCTCCAACTAAGCAACACACCGCAGCTGTCATCAGCAGCATTCTTCTGGTCCAGGATCTCTCGCGACAAGCAGAAGCAGCTAGAACAGCCGGGAACCTACTACCCAACCAAACCAGGTCCTCACATATAGGGCACCACACGATCAACTTGCTGGCTTTAGTCCACGCGGCGGCAAGTTTGATACCTAGACTGATAACAGGACAAACCCGGATCCGGACCAGGATCAGCATCCTCACACATAGGGCACCACACAATCAACTTGCTGGCTTTAGTCTCCGCGGCGGCAAGTCTGATACCTAGACTGATAACAGGACAGACCCGGATCCGGATCATCAGCTCAGTCATCCCAGGACCATTAACTTCATCCTCTGGCCATGTGCTACTTTAAATATTCAGCAGAAGTCCTCCACAGACTAAGAAATACCACCGCAACATTGCCAGCTCCCATTCAAAAAATTCTACGAAAAGAACGTCTACTAAAGACCGACCGACAATCAACCTGCAAAAACAGGAAGATACCAACCCAACCACAACAATTAACATGCGCCATGATCAACACCAGATCTGCAGCCAAACACAGACTAGAAGTACACGGCTTCATCACCCAGAACAATATAGACTGCCTCTTCATCACGGAAAGCTGGCTAACACCCGACTGCAACACCATCCTCACCGAATTGGTGCCGGAGAACTACAGGATCCTAACTGAACATCGGATAGGAAAAAAAGGAGGAGGCCTAGCAGTGATTTTTAAATCGCACCTGGCACTCACCAAACCAATCTTACAGAACCCAGTGCCTTTTATGGAAACATTGACGCTACATCTTCAATCAACACCCCATGACACCACCCACATTCTACTTTGCTACAGACCACCAGGACCAAAGACCAATCTGCTTACACCTCTCACGGAGTTTATCTCAATACACACACTGAAATCCAAAAACCTCCTGGTACTTGGAGACTTCAACCTCTGGGCAAACTCTACCCAAGACCCGATCGCGACCGCCTGCATCAGCCAACTGGAAGAACTGGGTCTCCAGCAACTGATAAAGAACCCCACACACGGATCAGGACACACTCTGGACCTCATCTTCAAACAAAATCTGGACATCAACACAGTAGATAACATACCACTACCATGGACGGATCACCACGCCATCAAATTCAAAATCCCCACCAACATCACCCACCAAAAACAGAAACCTGCAACAACTCATTGGACCAGATCGCAGAAAAAACTGCACTCCGATACCTTCAAAACCATCTTATCAAACAAAATAGCAACTCTGAATTTAACCCACTCATCGGAGCAAACTCTCAGCTCCCTAAACAATGTATTACTACAATCAGCAGACTCAGTGGCTCCAAAACGCAGAACACTCATCAAGAGGAAAATGCAGGATGGTTCAATAGCTCGCTCACGCTACTCAAGCAAGAACGCAGAAGAGCCGAAAGAGCATGGAGAATAAATCCCACTAAGGGAAATCACACAAAATACAAAGGACTGACACAGAATTATCAGAAGGCAATCTTCAAGCAAAAAAATATTATTTCTCAAATACTATCTCAGCGACCTTAAACCGCCCCCGGGAACTTTTTAAAATAGTCGCTCAGTCGATGAACCCGGCTTGCTTAGAGCCCCCCGCTAATGAAACCCAAGATTTCTGCAATGAATTATCAGATTTTTTCATCAATAAAATCGACAACATCAGGAAAACAATGGATCAGAAAAAGACATCCGATGGCAGGCAACCAGAGCAAAAAGTCGATATCGACACAAACATCCCACAACCACCAAAGTTTTCTCTGATCCCAATCACCCCGGACACCACTATAAATATCATCAAAAACCTCAGAGACAGCACATCCTCCATTGACATCATCCCCACAAAACTCCTGAAAGAATGCTCCGACATCCTGGCTCCCACCATAACGCACCTCATAAATCAATCGTTCAAAGAAGGGATTGTTCCAGGCGCACTCAATCATATTTTCGTATCACCGGACAAAAAGACCATCATCAGCAATTAGGAAAATGCCTCACTATGATAGACGACTGGAGGACTATTAGCTCCCTCAAACTTAATGAATCAAAAACAGAACTTCTTATTCTACATGCAAATCATAACCCCCAAACCAAGATCCCTTGGACACCTCCTACCATCTTTGGACGGACCATCACCACTAGGACCAAGGCCAAGAGTCTCGGAGTCATTTTTGACTCAGAAATGTCAATGGATGCCCAAATAGGAGCAGTGGTCAGTGGATCTCACCATCTGCTCCGCCTGCTACGCAGACTCATCCCCTTCATTCCAAAGGAGGACAAAGCAGTGGTAGTTGGAACAGTCATCAATTCTCGACTGGACTACGCTAACTCCCTTTACATAGGATTACCCCAATATCAACTTGCACGCTTACAACTTATCCAAAACACGGCGGCAAGACTGATAACAGGGAAAAAACCCTGGGAATCCATCTCCCCTTCCTTGAGGAACCTACATTGGCTAACCGTAAGGAATCGGGTCGCTTTCAAGACCCTGTGCCTCACCCACAAATGCACACATGGAAACGCTCCGCAATACCTTTGCGAGAAAATAAAACACTACATACCGAATCGCAGCCTTCGATCGGCCAATCAAAATCTTCTCCTCATTCCTAAATCCCGCTACAAATCAAAGGGGGAACGGAGATTCGCTGTCCAAGGACCACGGCTTTGGAACGCTCTACCAACCGACATTCGCATGGAAGAAAACCATCAGGCCTTCAGGAAGAAACTCAAGACCTACCTCTTCTAGAAGCTCGACAACCAAACGCCAATACAGCGCCTTGAGGCGATTCAGTTCGCATTGTAGCGCTATACAAGTTATTCATTCATTCATTCATTCAACTATAGTATCTGAGAGTGGTTTCAGTGTTGTGGCACCAGCGCCTAAAGCCCAATTGTTCTGCTCCTGTTAAACAGGGGCATGTAATTACAATTTTTGATGAATTTTTTTGCAACAGGGTTTGTTCCTGCCCTCAACTAGAGTATCTATGAGGGGTTGCAGTGTTGTGACACCAGCACCAGTGCCTAAAGCCCAATTGTTCTGCTCCTGTTCAACAGGGGCGTGTAATTACATTTTTTGCTGTAATATTTTGCAGCAGGTCTTGTTCCTGTAATCAACTAGAGTATCTGTGAGGGGTCGCAGTGTTGTGGCACCAGTGCCTAAAGCCCAATTTGTCTGCCCCTATTAAACAGGGGCGTGTAATTACAATTGTTGCTGTAATATTTTGCAGTAGGGCTTGTTCCTGCACTCAGCTAGAGTATCTGTGAGGGGTTGCCGTGTTGTGGCACCAACACCAGTGCCTAAAGCCCAATCTTTCTGCCCCTGTTCAACATGGGCGTGTAATTACAATTTTTGCTCTAATATTTTGAAGCAGGGCTTGTTCCTGCGCACAGCTAGAGTATCTGTAAGGGGTTGCAGGGTTGTGGCACCAGTGCCTAAAGACCAATTTTTCTGTCCCTGTTCAACAGGTGCATGTAATTACAATTTTTGCTGTAATATTTTGCAGCAGTGCTTTTTCCTGCGCTCAACTAGAGTATCTGTGAGGGGTTGAGGTGTTGTGGCACCAGTTCCTAAAGCCCAATTTCTCTGCCTCTGTTCAACACGGGCATGTAATTAAAAATGTGACTGTAATATTTTGCAGCAGGGCTTGTTCCTGCACTTAACTAGAGTATCTGTGAGGGGTTGAAGTGCCTAAAGACAAATTTTTCTGCCCCTGTTCAACATGGGCGTGTAATTACAATTTTTGCTCTAATATTTTGCAGCAGGGCTCTTTCTTGCACTCAGCTAGGGTACCTGTGATGGGTTGCAGTGTTGTGGCACCAGTGCCTAAAGCCCAATTTTTCGGCCCCTGTTCAACAGGGGCATGTAATTACAATTTTTGCTGAAATTTTTATCAGCAGGGCTTGTTCATGCGCTCAACTAGAGTATCTGTGGGGGATTACAGTGTTGTGGCACCAGCACCAGTGGATAAAGCGCTCAACTAGAGTATCTGTGAGGGGTTGCAGTGTTGTGGCACCAGTGCCTAAAGCCCCATTTTTCTGCCCCTTTTCAATAGGGGCGTGTAATTAAAATGTTTGCTGTAATATTTTGCAGCAGGGTTTGTTCCTGCGCTCAACTAGAGTATCTGTGAGGGGTTGCAGTGTTGTGGCACCAGTGCCTAAAGCCCAATTTCTCTGCCTCTGTTCAACACGGGCATGTAATTAAAAATGTGACTGTAATATTTTGCAGCAGGGCTTGTTCCTGCACTTAACTAGAGTATCTGTGAGGGGTTGAAGTGCCTAAAGACAAATTTTTCTGCCCCTGTTCAACATGGGCGTGTAATTACAATTTTTGCTCTAATATTTTGCAGCAGGGCTTGTTCTTGCACTCAGCTAGGGTACCTGTGATGGGTTGCAGTGTTGTGGCACCAGTGCCTAAAGCCCAATTTTTCGGCCCCTGTTCAACAGGGGCATGTAATTACAATTTTTGCTGAAATTTTTATCAGCAGGGCTTGTTCCTGCGCTCAACTAGAGTATCTGTGGGGGATTACAGTGTTGTGGCACCAGCACCAGTGGATAAAGCGCTCAACTAGAGTATCTGTGAGGGGTTGCAGTGTTGTGGCACCAGTGCCTAAAGCCCCATTTTTCTGCCCCTTTTCAATAGGGGCGTGTAATTAAAATGTTTGCTGTAATATTTTGCAGCAGGGTTTGTTCCTGCGCTCAACTAGAGTATCTGTGAGGGGTTGCAGTGTTGTGGCACCAGTGCCTAAAGCCCAATTTTTCTGCGCCTGTTCAACACGGGCGTGTAATTAAAATTGTTGCTGTCATATTTTTCAGCAGCTTCTTCCTGCGCTCTACTAGAGTATCTTTGAGAGGTTGCAGTGTTGTGGCGCCAGCACCAGTGCCTAACGCCCAATTTTTCTACCCCTGTTTAACAGGGGCGTGTAAATACAATTTTTGATCTAATATTTCACAGCAGGGCCCATTCCTGCACCCAGACAGAAAGTGAGGTGAAATATTCTGAATAGGGGCACAGACAGCAAAACAAATGTTACAGGTGTGATAACCCTTCCCTATGTTTTCCAAAAAGCTTAAAAATAGATTTTTTTGGCTGGAGCTACACTTCCAAAAGTACCTGTTCCAAATTACAAACAAATTCAACTTAAGAACAAACCTACAGTCTCTGTCTTTCATGGGACCGCCTGTTTACTACTGTACAGAGTATATAGGGCCTTGGGGCCCCACGCCTTTTTTCTTTTTATTTGGGTGTGGGGTTCCCCTTAATATCCATACAAGACCCAAAGGGCCTGGTAATGGGCTGGGGAGTTACCCATGCCATTTTTCTCTATAATTTTCATCCATATTGCTGGGACACGACATTACATTACAGCTGCAAGAAGTTTAAAATTACTTTTATTCCTTTAGAAATGTCATTTTGTGCAGGGACTGTTCTAAACATGGGAAAAACACACGCCACTTTACAGGCATACTAGAGACATCCCCCAGGTACGATATTTAAAGGAATATTACACTTAAATTTTTTCACTTTAGGCATCATTGTAATCACTGCTCTCGATGTTTTTTCAATTTTTTAAAACTTTTTTGCATTGATACATGTCCCCTGGGGCAGGACCCAGGTCCCCAAACACTTTTTAATACAATAACTTGCATATCAGCCTTAAAATTCACACTTTTGATTTCTCATGTTTGAGTCCTATAGACTTTAATGGTGTTTGAAAGCTCATACAAATTTTTGGTCTGTTCACATGTTCTGGATGCAAACCAAACTGGGGGGTGTTCGGCTCATCCCTAGTGAAGAATATGAATGAACCAATATTTCGGTTCAAACCTAAGTTCAGATGAAACTTTGGCTGTTCTAGAGTTCATCCAAATACCCAAATATTTGATCACTCAGCTCCTTGTTTGTCAGGAACCAAGCATTATATATAGAGTTGGTATTTAAACCGATCTATACATGTATCCTGGAGTTGGGTTTCATGTATGGCTATTCTTTTTTCTATAGATATTAAAAACAAAATGTTATAAGGCTATATCAGCAATAAAAGTATTTTGTGTCCTAAGAAAAAATGATATATGTATTACTTTGTTATTACAAAGTTATTGCTCAATCAATGGGTTCATAGTGGAAATGTAAACATTGC
Organism: Lithobates sylvaticus; assembly: GCA_028564925.1. Classification (NCBI taxonomy): domain Eukaryota; kingdom Metazoa; phylum Chordata; class Amphibia; order Anura; family Ranidae; genus Lithobates; species Lithobates sylvaticus. The sequence continues at coordinate 22,249,183 of CM053026.1, forward strand.
TCTGGTCCATAGGTGGGGTACAGGTGTGAGAGCTGAAGTGATTAAAAGGATAAAAGCAAAGTATTTAGCCCTGTAGGTACATTTCACCAACAAATAATCCATATATATTATTTGGCCCTATAGATGCATTGCGTTAACAAAACATCAGTATATATATATATATATATATATATATATATATTAGACATGTGCACAACCAAAAAATTCGTTTATTTTCGTTTCGTTTTTTTCGTTTCCGAAAAAAAAATTGTTTTTTTTGTTTCGTTTTTTTCGTTTCCGTCGATTCGTAACGATTCGTACATTCGTAAGTCGTTGTTGTTCGGATTCGTAACGATTCGTACATTCGTAAGTCGTCGTTGTTCGTATTCGTAACGATTCGTACATTCGTAAGAGTTATTTTTTCATTGATTCATTTTTTCGTTAGTTTAATTTTCGGACACATTCGTATTTATTCGGACATTCGTAACATTCATAGATTCGTAATCGGAGCTTAATTCATAATTTGATGTAATGTGTATGCTATTATTACATTTTAATCATTTACGAATCGAAAAAAAAAGTTACGAATCGAAAAAAAAGTTACAAATGTACGAATTTTTTTGTTCAATAGAGACATGGAAAATTACAAATCGAAAAAAAAAAAAAAAAAAAAAAGTTACGAATCGAAAAAAAAGTTACGAATCGAGAAAAAAAAAGTTACGAATCGAGAAAAAAAAGTTACGAATGTACGAATTTTTTGGTTCAATAGAGACATGGAAAATTACAAATCGAAAAAAAAAAAGTTACGAATCGAAAAAAAAAGTTACGAATCGAAAAAAAAGTTACGAATCGGAAAAAAAAAAGTTACAAATCGAAAAAAAAGTTACGAATGTACGAATTTTTTTGTTTAATAGAGACATGGAAAATTACAAATCGAAAAAAAAAAAAAAAAAGTTACGAATACAAAAAAAAGTTACGAATGTACGAATTTTTACGAATTACGAATTTTTTTGTTCAATAGAGACATGGAAAATTACAAATCGAAAAAAAATAAAAAAAGTTACGATTCGTTATTCGTATTCGTACGATTCGAATGATTCGTTCATTCGTACGAAAACGAACGAACGAAAATAATAAAAAAAAAAGAAAAAACGAAGAAAACGAAACGAATTGCACATGTCTATATATATATATAATTTTTTTTTTCAGAAACAGCATATTTTACATAACCTTTCTTCACAGATCACAAGTCCATAAGTTATAGTATTTATTGTATTCATTATTATTATTGGTATTTTATTGAATAGTACATTGTAATCTTTAATTATCATATACATTTCCGTAATATTTTACATGCTAATAACAATTACATTATATTGTATATTCACATCTAATGTTAAATATACAATTTACTGAATATCTAGCAAAGGAAAGTGCTAAACTTCATAACTTTTATTCCTCTGCATTGCTGATCCTGGAAAGCATTTCTTTAGTAAAGTATTATTGGACATCTTCTTCAGGGAACAGCCGGAGTTTGTTCTATTGGATGAAAGTTTAGAGATACATTTAGAATGTTGTATTCCTTGTGAATTATACAGTAAAAGGTTTAATATCCCTGTTGTGTTTGATTTTGCTGTAGAGAATAGTAGAGAATAGTAAAGCCGGTGACATCATTCTTCATTATTAGAATGATTGTAAACCTTCTGTGTGCCGTTCTCCCGGGACTACTGACACCTGAGCTGAGCGCTCAATAGAGACGCCACAAGATCGGCACATGATTACAGTGGTGGGACCGCTCCATTCATAATAGAACAAAAGTCATCAAAGAACAACAACCCTGATAATTTATTGGATGAAAGTTTCTGCCGATTCCCCCAGGAAACAGACGCTGAATTTACCGATTACCGTCTGCTTTCCAATACAGACTGTCATCATACAAGTCTTACTATGTCTCTTCACTGTAACTATTCATTCACCCACCTAGTTTAGGCTAATAGTAATAAGAAACAAATGAATAAATAAAATAATAGTAAACATAATAGTAATAATAGTAAAATAATAGTAAATAATAATTATTATTATTATTATTATTATTATTATTATTATTATTATTATTATTATTATTATTATATCTTTAGCACTATGCAATTAATTTAGATGATTGAATAGTGATGTTTATTGTGTACACTGTGGCTCTAGTTTGCTATTGGTGTTGCACATCCAATTATTGCTGATTTTGGACATTTTGTCCCTATAAGTTGCAGTACATAATGTAGATCAACACTTTACTTAAGATGAATTAATTAAAATAATAACTAAAAAAAATAGTCTTTCTGTGTACATTGTACATTTACTAAGATAAATTACATGTCAGAAAAAATCCTGTACACTATGCTGTCATAGAAAAATAAGTCAACAAATGTATGCGGAGGTTCACAAAGTCCAGCATTAGTGAAGTCAATAGGAGGTGAATGTTGATACTAAATTCTTGCTATTTTTCAGGCTAATACGGTGCCTTGAAAAAAGTATTCATACCCCTTGACATTTTCCACATTTTGTCATGTTCCAACCAAAAACGTAAATGCATTTTATTGGGATTGTATGTGATAGACCAGCACAAAGTGGGACATGATTTTGAAGTGGAAGGAAAATGATAAATGGTTTTCAAATTTTTTACAAAAAAATATGTTAAATGTATGGCGTGCATTTGTATTCAGCCCCCTTTACTCTGATACCCCTAACTAAAATCCAATGGAACCAATTGCCTTCAGAAGTCAGCTAATTAGCAAATATAGTCCACCTGTGTGTAATTTAATCTCAGTATAAATACAGCTGTTCTGTGAAGCCCTCAGAGGTTTGTTAGAGAACCTTAGTGAACAAACAGCATCATGAAGGCCAAGGAATACACCAGACAGGTCAGGGATAAAGTTGTGGAGAAGTTTAAAACAGGGTTAGGGTATAAAAAAATATCCCAAGCATTGAACATCTCAGAGAGCAACTGCAAACCTACCAAGACATGGCCATCCACCTAAACTGACAGGCCGGGCAAGGAGAGCATTAATCAGAGAAGTAGCCAAGAGGTCCATGGTAACTCTGGAGGAGCTGCAGAGATCCACAGCTCAGAGAATCTGTCCACAGGACAACTATTCGTTGTGCACTCAACAAATCTGGCCATTATGGAAGAGTGGCAAAAAGAAAGCAATTGTTGAAAGAAAAACAAAAGAAGTCCCATTTTCAGTTTGTGAAGAGCCATGTGGAAGACACAGCAAACATGTGGAAGAAGGTGCTATGGTTATATGAGACCAACATTTTAATTTTTGACCTAAAAGCAAAACGCTATGTGTGGTGGAAAACTAACACTGCACATTATCTGGAACACACCATCCCCACCGTGAAACATGATGGTGGCAGCATCATGTTATGGGGATACTTTTCTTCAGCAGGGACAGGGAAGCTGGTCAGAGTTATGGATGAGCCCGTTGTTCGATTCGAACCCAAGTTCGAATCGAAGATCAGCCGTTCGACCATTCGACGAAACCAGAACTCTGTGGGCCGTTTGCATCAAATTTGTGTGATACGAACGACCCACAATGCACTGCGCCAGTCACAGTGCATTGCTGGCTGATGATTGGCCAAGCATGCACTGTGACCCTGCATGCTTGGCCAATCACAGCGACGGCAGCGAGGAGAGCCATAATTGGCGACAGGCAGTATGCCTGTGGCCAATTATAGCTCAGGGGGGTTTAGTACACGCCCCACACTATATAAGGCTGCCAGTGCGGCGGCCTTGTGTAGTGTGTTTCGGTGGTCAGGTAGAGAGCTAGATAGGCAGAGACAGTGTGTGATATACCCAGGCATCTGCAGGAGTCAGTGTGTGTTCTGTGCCTCCAGCACAGCCCAGTATACACCTGTATCTACCCATATTAGCTGGTGCTTTCTGATATAGCCATCTGAAGGAGATAGTGTGTGTTCTGTGCCTCCAGCACAGCACAGTATACACCTATATCTACCCATATTTGCTGGTGTTCTCTGATACAGCCATCTGCAGGAGTTAGTGGGTGTTGTGTGCCTCCAGTACAATATACACTACCCAATTGCTGGTTTCCCCATCTCCCTGCAGGCCATTACAATGTCTGGAAGGCCAACAAGGAGAGGCAGACAGTCACGAGACAATAAAAGAGGGCAAGCAGGCTCTGTGTCTAGAGGCAACAGTGCTGGTCATGGACGCGGTGCATCGCCATCAGCACGTGGCCATGGGAAACACTTGTCCTTATTTTCGGCAGCTGGACGTGTTGAGCCGCACCATGCTGAAGACTTGGTAGAGTGGATGACCAAAACCTCCTCATCCTCCTCATCGTCTCTCACCCAGGCTCAGGGTACTGGCAAAGCAGCTGCCAACGCGTCCTCTTCCCTTGTCTTAATGTCATCAGTCACTCCTTCCCTAGACCCACCATGTCCTCCTGAGGAGTCCCCCGAACTGTTTGAACACAGTGTTGGGTACATGCTCCAGGAGGATGCCCAGCGTTTTGAAGGCTCTGATGATGATACCCAGCTAGAGGAAGGCAGTAGCATGAGCGCAGAGAGAGGAATGCTCAAGGACAGCAATCTGGCATTCATGTTCTACCAGCTGCAGCATACTGCCAGGTTTTCTCCAGTGGTGAAGAGGGAGGGGATGATGAGGTCACTGACTCCAAGTGGGTGCCTGATAGGAGAGAGGAGGAGGCACATATCCAATGAGTCACATCGCAGAGCTCCGCCTGTGCAGGGTGCTGCCTCTGCGCATTATTACAAAAGTTATTTAGTACATAGTACCGTGCACCCATAGTGCAGTTGCTTCTACTTTTCTGGTGGTGTACACAGTACACAATACAGTGCACCCATAGTTACTATTAGACTTCTGGTGGTGTACACAGTACCATGCACCCATTGTGCAGTTGCTACTACTTTTTTGGTGGTGTACACAGTACACAATACAGTACACCCATATTTGTTATTACACTTCTGGTGGTGTACACAGTACCATGCACCGATAGTGCAGTTTATACTATTTTTCTGGTGGTGTACACAGTACAAAATACAGTGCACCCATAGTTGCTATTAGACTTCTGGTGGTGTACACAATACCGTGCACCCCTAGTGCAGTTGCTACTACTTTTATGGTGGTGTACACAGTACACAATACAGTGTAGTGTGGTTTTGCTAAACAAAATTTACAGCATGTCTGGAAGGCCACCAAGGAGAGGCAGACACACACAGACCACTAAAAGAGGGCAAGCAGGCTCTGTGTCTACAGTCAACAGTGCTGTTCGGGTAAACGGTGCATCCTCAGCACGTGGCTTTTTTTTTGCAGCTGGCCATGTTATTGAGCCACAACATGCAGAAGAGTTGGTGGAATAGGTAACAAAGCCATCCTCATCCTCCTCATCCTCTGGGTATATATATATATATATACACCAGGAAAGGACTGTATGCAGTGGGTGTATATATATATATATATATATATATATATATATATATACTAGACTGACTATATATATATATATATATATATATATATATATATATATATAATGTTCGGTTTTCGACGAACGTGCGAACAGCCAATGTTCGAGTCAAACTCATGTTCTACCCAAACAGAAAGCTCATCCCTAATGGTCACTTTATTACCGTATTTAAATCGGGGGAAAGTCATGGGTGCGTGTTATACGCCGCTCCCCAAAAAAAATGTGACAAAAAAAAATCGCCGGCATCGAAAAGTAGCGAGCACTGTCAAAAAAAACAGTCAGCTCAGTCTTTTCCATCGGTGCTCGGCCTTTTTTGGTGGCGCTCGTTCGATCTGTTTTGGCGGCGCTCGTTCTGTCTTTTTCGGTCTGTCTCGGCGGCGGGAAATTTAAACGTGGGCAATTTGCAAATGATGCTGGCAAGCTGCAAATGACACTGGGCAAGCTGCAAATGATGCTGGCAAGCTGCAAATGATACTGGGCAAGCTGCAAATGATGCTGGGCAAGCTGCAAATGACGCTGGGCAAGCTGCAAATGATGCTGGGCAAGCTGCAAATGACGCTGGGCAAGCTTCAAATGGCGCTGGGCAAGCTGCAAATGACGCTGGGCAAGCTGCAAATGACGCTGGGCAAGCTGCAAATGACGCTGGGCAAGCTGCAAATGACGCTTAAATGTAAGTTTTTTTTCCCTAAACTTCCCTCCTAAGACCTTTTTTCCTTAAAATGCCCTCCTAAACTTGGGGTGCGTGTTATACCCTGGTGTGATTATATTTATTTGAGGAATATTTTTTGGGGGTATTTATATATGTTTTTATTTGCATGCAGTGTATTTTGTGTGTATGATTTGAATACTTATAGGAAGGGATCGGAGGGGGTTGTTACTTCTTAATCTTTTTAGCTTTTTCTTTGACAAGTCTGACAAGAAGATATTGGAGATAGCATAAATACCCTCTTATGGGGCCCTTATGATTAAGAACATCTATTCAATGCATATTAACCTCTTGAGATCCACGCTATAGCCGCATGACGGCTACAGCGCAGACCTACATTGCCGGGACAACGTCTATTGATGTCGTCCTGTGCACGAGCGGCCTGCACACCCCCTGAAGGGCACACGCGGCACGCTCTGTGATCAGCGAGTTTATGAGACTCGCTGGATCACAGATCGGAGTAAGGGGTCGATCCTGACCCCTTACCAAGTGATCAGCTGTCAGCCAATGACAGCTGATCATGTGATGTCAACACAGCCGGCAATCGGCTATTTTTTCTCCTTGCGCTCTCAGCGCAAAGAGAAAAAAGAAAAGATGATCACCGGCGGCAGTGAGAGGGACATCAGTCCCGTTCACTGCGAGCTGCCGCCAGCTCATCAGTGCCCACCTGTGCCCCCTAACAGTAGGCAACATTGCCGCCTACAAGTGCCCATCCGAGGCCACCCAACAAGAGCCCACAGTGCTACCAGTCAGTGCCCACAGTGCCATCTGTCAGTGCCCACAGTGCCACTTATCAGTGCCCACAATCAGTGCCTTAAGAACAGTGCTGCACATCAGTGCCACCTATCAGTGCCCATGAGTGTCACCTACCAGTGCCCATCAGTGCCCATAAGTGCCCATCAGTGCCACCTGTCAGTGTCACCTATCAGTGCCCATCATTGCCATCTATCGGTGGTACCTATCAGTGCCCATCAGTGCCACCCATCTGTGCCACCCATCCGTGCCACCCATCGGCCCATCAGTGGCATCTTATCAGAGGCCATCAGTGCCACCTTATCTATGCCTAGCAGTGCCGCCTTAACTATGCCTATTAGTGCCCATCAGTGCAGCCTATCCATGCCCACCATTGCAGCCTATCAGTGCCCACCAGTGCCGCCTCATCAGCGCATATCAATGAAGCAGAAAAATTACATGTTTACAAAATTTTATAATAAACTATTAAACATGATTTTTTTTTTTATTTAAATCTTTTTTTGTTTGTTTAGCAAAAAATAAAAACCCCAGCTGTGATTAAATACCACCAAAAGAAAGCTCTATTTGTGGGAAAAAATGATAAAAATTTCTTTGGGTACAGTGTTGTATGACTGCGCAATTGTCATTCAAAGTGCGACAGCGCTGAAAGCTGAAAATTGGTCTGGGCAGGAGGGGGGTTTAAGTGCCCAGTAATCAAGTTTAAGCTAATATAATTTGAATGTTTAAATAGTGTCTCTTTACAGTGTGATTAGCTGCTGATTACAGATGTAAACAGAAGCCGGTTATCAGGAGAAGAGAAGCGATACCCAGATTTTGTTTACATCCTTGATCAGCAGCTAATCACGCAGTAAAGAGTCACTAATTTTCTCTTTCCCTCTTTTAAGAGTGTAATAGGAACTAATTGGTAGCACTGGTGTCGCCTATCAATACCTATCAGTGTCACTAGGGATGAGGCGAACACCCCCGATTTGTTTCGCAGCAGAACATGCGAACAGGCAAAAAATTTGTTCGAACACCATTAAAGTCTATGGAACACGAATGTGAAAAATCAAAAGTGCTAATTTTAGGGGTTAATATGAAAAAAGTTATTTTCTTAAAAAAGGGTTTGGGGACCAGGGTCCTGCCCCAGGGGACATGTATCAATGCAAAAAAAAGTTTTAAAAACTGCAGTTTTTTTCGGGAACAGTGATTTTAATAATGCTTAAAGTGAAACAATAAAAGTGAAATATTCCTTTAAATTTCGTACCTGGGGGGGGTGTCTATAGTATGCCTGTAAAGTGGCGTGTTTAGAACAGTCTCTGCACAAAATTAAATTTCTAAAGGACAAAAAGTAATTTAAAACTACTACTATACTGCTATAATGAATTGTCGGATCTCAGGAATAAAGATAAAAGTCATTGAAAAAAACTGCATGGGGGTCCCCCCAAAAATCCATACCAGGCCCATTTTTTTTTTTAAATGGCGTAGTGGTCCCCCTCAAAATCCTGAAGGTTCTGGTATGGATTTTGAGGGGGACCCCTACTCCATTTTTTTAAAAAATGGCACATGGCTCCCCTTAATATCCGTATGGAATTTGGGGGGACCCCACACAATTTAAAAAAAAAAAAATTGGTTTGGGGTTCCCCTTAACCACTTCCCGACCGCCCCATGTATATATACGTCAGCAGAATGGCACGTACAGGCAGAATCACGTACCTGTACGTGCCATTCTTCAGGCGCGTGGGGGGTCCGATCGGACCCCCCCCCCCGCCGGCGGGGACGGTCGGGATCGCTTCAGGAGCGATCCGGGATGAGGGGACGGCCAGTGGTTTCTGGCCACCCCCTCGCGATCGCTCCTGGCGAATCAGATGCTTCCTCTGTCTGTGTCAATCAAAACACAGGCAGAGGAAGTGATGTCACGCTCGGTGCGCCGGTCTATGTGACCGGAACGCCGAGCTGTCAACATGTACAGGTTAGTGCACCAACAGTACACTGACACCAGTACACATAGGCACACAAAACACCCCCCTGTCACCCCCAGATCACCCCCCAGATCACCCCCTCCCCCCCCAGTCACAGTGTCACTAATTGCAGTGATCATTTATTTACTGATCACTGCATTTAGTGTCAGTGTGACTGTAATAACTGTCAGTGCAGTTAGTTTTAGGTCCAAGGTAGCCCCCCACCCCCCCCTAATAAAGGTTTAACCCCTTGATTGCCCCCCCAGATAACCCTTTCACCCCCTTTTGCCAGTGTCACTAAGCGATCGTTTTTCTGATCGCTGTATTCGTGTCACTCGTGTCGCTAGGTAACCATTTTTTTTTTTTTAGGTAACCGCCATGTTTATATAGGTTCATAAATAGGTTTATAGGTCAGGTACCCCCATATTACAACCTAAATAAAGGTTTTAACCCCCTGATTGCCCCTAGAGTTAACCCTTTCACCAGTGATCACTGTATAACTGTCACTGGTGACGCTGGTTAGCCGGTTAGTTATTTCGTTATTTAGGTTCCCCGTCAGGTTTTTATATAGTGTCAGGTACCCCCATATATTACCTAATAAAGGTTTTAACCCCCTGATTGCCCCTAGTTAACCCTTTCACCCCCTTTTGCCAGTGTCACTAAGCGATCGTTTTTCTGATCGCTGCATTAGTGCCGCTAGGTAACCAGTTTTTTTTTAGGTTAACCGCCATGTTTATATAGGTTCATAAATAGGTTTATAGGTCAGGTACCCCCATATTACAACCTAAATAAAGGTTTTAACCCCCTGATTGCCCCTAGTTAACCCTTTCACCCCCTTTTGCCAGTGTCACTAAGCGATCGTTTTTCTGATTGCTGCATTAGTGTCACTGGTGCCGCTAGGTAGCCAGTTTTTTTTTAGGTAACCGCCAGGTTTATATATGTTCATAAATAGGTTTATAGGTCAGGTACCCCCATATTACAACCTAAATAAAGGTTTTAACCCCCTGATTGCCCCTAGAGTTAACTCTTTCACCAGTGATCAACATATAAGTGTCACTGGTGACGCTGGTTAGCCAGTTAGTTATTTAGGTTCCCCGTCAGGTTTTTATATAGCGTCAGGTACCCCCATATAATACCTAATAAAGGTTTTAACCCCCTGATTGCCCCTAGTTAACCCTTTCACCAGTGATCACCGTATAACTGTTACGGGTGACGCTGGTTAGATAGTTTGTTTTTTATACTGTCAGGGCACCCGCCGTTTATTACCCAATAACGGTTTAACCCCCTGATCGCCCGGCGGGTGATATCAATTAGGTTTTAGGGTCAAATAAGGTCTGCGTCGCCCCAGGTTAGTGCCAGTACCGCAAACACCCACGCGCAAAGCATACACCTCCCTTAGTGGTATAGTATCTGAACAGATCAATATCTGATCTGATCAGATCTATACTAGCGTCCCAGCAGTTTAGGGTTCCAAAAAAACGCATTGTTAGCGGGATCAGCCCAGATACCTGCTAGCACCTGCGTTTTCCCCCTCCGCCCAGCCCAGCCCACCCAAGTGCAGTATCGATCGATCACTGTCACTTACAAAACACTAAGCACACATAACTGCAGCGTTCGCAGAGTCAGGCCCGATCCCTGCGATCGCTAACAGTTTTTTTGTGGTAGCGTTTTGATTCAGTCACTAACAGTCAGGAGCTTTTTTACCTGTAAATCTCCAAAAAATAAAAAAATAGTTGTCGTTTTATTGTTCTCTCTCTATTGTTGCTCTTTTTTTACTCCATTCTATTCTGCAATGTTTTATTATGTTTTATCATGCTTGCTTTTCAGGTATGTAATTTTGTTAACTGTGTTTTATTGTTAACCATTTTTTTGTTTTCAGGTGCGCCATTCAGTTGCAGCGCGGATTTATTTATCTTGACAGCAACAGTGTTTGCTCCCACGATACATAAAGACGCGACTCCAACACTGTAGGAGGTGATTTCACCACCACAGTTAAAAAAAAGAGCATATGTGCTGAAGCATGGGGGCAGCAGAGGGGGGAGCGATTGGCTCCTAATGCTGCGTACATACGGTCGAAATTCCGACGGAGCCTTGCCCCGTGGAAAAGTGCAACCGTGTGTACATGGCATAACTTTTGTGGGAGGATGCCCCCATGCTTCGGCATATATAAATGGTGCATGTATGCCCATCATGAGAAGTGGGTGGATGAAGGGAGGTATTCTAATGGTGGGCATACCCACCAATCAATCTCTTTTTTTCGTTCAGCCAGGAGGCTGCATGAAAAATAAAGATTACAATATATGTCCAGTATGTTGCTGGACTTTGAATGGTTATACCAGAATGATGCCTGCAGGTTTAGGTATCATCTTGGTATCATTCTTTTCAGCCAGTGATCGGCTTTCATGTAAAAGCAATTCTAGCGGGTAATTAGCCTCTAGATTGCTTTTACAAGCAGTGGGAGGGAATGTCCCCCCTCCCGGATATAAACCGCGCCATTGGGAAATTGGGAAAGCGTTTTATCACACCGATCTTGGTGTGGTCAGATGCTTTGAGGGCAGAGGAAAGATCTAGGGTCTAACAGACCCCAATTTTTTCAAAAAAAGAGTACCTGTCACTGCCTATTGCTATCATAAGGGATATTTACATTCCGTGAGATAACAATAAAAATGATAACAAAAGAAAAAAATGGAGGGAACAGTTTTAAAATAAAATAAAAAAGCTAAATAAATAAAAAAAATTAAAAAAAAAAAAAAAAAAAGCACCCCTGCCCCCCCTTCTCTTGCGCAAAGGCGAACACAAGCGTTGGTCTGGCGTCATACGTAAACAGCAATTGCACCATGCATGTGAGGTATCACCGCGAAGGTCAGATCGAGGGCAGTAATTTTAGCAGTAGACCTCCTCCGTGAATCTAATGTGGTATCATGTAAAGGCTTTTAAAGGCTTTTAAAAATGTATGTAGTTTGTCGCCACTGCGTGTTTGTGCGCAATTTCAAAGCATGTCCTGTTTGGTATCCATGTACTCGGCCTAAGATCATATTTTTTATTTCATCAAAAATTTGAGCAATGTAGTGTGTTTTAGTGCATTAAAATAAAAAAAAGTGTATTTTTTCCACAAAAAATGCGTTTGAAAAATCGCTGCGCAAATACTGTGTGAAAAAAAAAAATGCAACACCCACCATTTTAATCTGTAGGGCCTTTGCTTTAACAATATATATAGTGTTTGGGGGTTCAACGTAATTTTCTTGCAAAAAAAAAATATGTTTTCATGTAAACAAAAAGTGTCAGAAAAGGCTTTGTCTTCAAGTGGTTAGAAGAGTGGGTGACGTGTGACATAGGCTTCTAAATGTTGTGCATAAAATGCCAGGACAGTTCAAACCCCCCCAAATGACCCCATTTTGGAAAGTAGACACCCCAAGCTATTTGCTGAGAGCAATGTTGAGCCCATTAAATTTTTTTTTTTTTTGTCCCAAGAGATTGAATAATGAAAAAAAAAAAATATATATATATTTTTTTTACAAAAAGTTGTCACTAAATGATATATTGCTCAAACATGTCATGGGCATATGTGGAAATACACCCCAAAATACATTCTGTTGCTTCTCCTGAGTACGGGGATACCACATGTGTGGGACTTTTTGGGAGCCTAGCCGCGTACGTCACCCCAAAAACCAAGCACCGCCTTCAGGCTTTCTAAGGGTGTAATTTTTTTATTTCACTTCTCACTGCCAATCACAGTTTCGGAGGCCATGGAATGCCCAGATGGCATAAAACCCCCCAAAATGACCCCATTTTGGAAAGTAGACACCCCAAGCTATTTGCTGAGAGGTATTGTGAGTATTTTGCAGATCTCGCTTTTTGTCACAAAGTTTTGAAAATTGAAAAAAAAAAAAAAAAAATTTTTTTTCTTTACTTTCTTCATTTTCAAAAACAAATGAGAGCTGTAAAATACTCACCATGCCTCTCAGCAAATAGCTTGGGGTGTCTACTTTCCAAAATGGGGTCATTTGGGGGGGTTTTGTGCTATTTTGGCATTTTATGGCCTTCGAAACTGTGATAGGTAGTGAGGAGTGAAATCAAAAATTTGCACCCTTAGAAATCCTGAAGGTGGTGCTTGGGTTTCGGGGCCCCGTACGCGGCTAGGCTCCCAAAAAGTCCCACACATGTGGTATCCCATACTCAGGAGAAGCAGCAAAATGTATTTTGGGGTGCAATTCCACATATAACTATGGCATGTGTGAGCAATATATCATTCAGTGACAACTTTTTGAAATTTTTTTTTTATTTTTTTTTTTTTGTCTTTATTCAATCACTTGGGACTAAAAAAAAAAATATTCAATGGGCTCAACATGCCTCTCAGCAAATAGCTTGGGGTGTCTACTTTCCAAAATGGGGTCATTTGGGGGGGTTTTGTGCTATTTTGGCATTTTATGGCCTTCGAAACTGTGATAGGTAGTGAGGAGTGAAATCAAAAATTTGCACCCTTAGAAATCCTGAAGGCGGTGCTTGGGTTTCGGGGCCCCGTACGCGGCTAGGCTCCCAAAAAGTCCCACACATGTGGTATCCCCATACTCAGGAGAAGCAGCTAAATGTATTTTGGGGCGCAATTTCACATATAACCATGGCATGTGTGAGCAATATATCATTTAGTGACAACTTTTTGAAAACATTTTTTTTTTTTTTTTTTTTTTGTCTTTATTCAATCACTTGGGACTAAAAAAAAAAATATTCAATGGGCTCAACATGCCTCTCAGCAAATAGCTTGGGGTGTCTACTTTCCAAAATGGGGTCATTTGGGGGGGTTTTGTACTTCCCTGCCATTTTAGCACCTCAAGAAATGAGATAGGCAGTCAGAAATTAAAAGCGGTGTAAATTCCAGAAAATGTACTCTAGTTTGTAGACGCTATAACTTTTGCGCAAACCAATAAATATACGCTTATTGGCATTTTTTTTACTAAAGACATGTGGCTAAATACATTTTGGCCCAAATGTTTGATTAAAATTGAGTTTATTGGATTTTTCTTATAACAAAAAGTAGAAAATATCTTTTTTTTTCAAAATTTGCAGTCTTTTTCCGTTTATAGCGCAAAAAATAAAAATCACAGAGGCAATCAAATACCATCAAAATAAAGCTCTATTTGTGGGAAGAAAAGGACGCCAATTTCGTTTGGGTACAACATTGCATGACCGCGCAATTACCAGTTAAAGCAGTGCAGTGCGAAATTGAAAAAAGACCTCTGGTCCTTTGGCTGCCAAATGGTCCGGGGCTGAAGTGGTTAATATTCATACCAGACGCAAAGGGCCTGTTAATGGATTGGGGGGGTCCAATGCCATGTTTATCAATGTATTTTATCTGTATAAGCCAGGGTTTGGATGCCAGAGCAGAACAGAACTCAGGAACAGGAAGAGAAGTCAGCCAGGCCAAGTCATGCACACAGGCAGGAATGTAGTAGGGGATCATAGACCACATAAGGGCAAGGAGGAAATGAGCTAAGTTGCTTAAATAGCAAAAAGGGGCTGGCTGTAGGCTGGGCTAATGAGGCAGTTAATGGTAACCAGGTGAGTCACTATGGTAATAACAAGTGGCTGGTAATTAACCGACAGTTGAGCAGCTTCTGAGTGCTGAAAGAAAAGAGCTGCTTGTTAACCACTTGCCGACCGCCCCATGTAGAGATCCGGGATGAGGGGACGGCCAGTGGTTTCTGGCCACCCCCTCGCGATCGCTCCTGTCTATGTGACCGGAACGCCGAGCTGTGAACATCTAAAGGTTAGTGCACCAACAGTACACTGACACCAGTACACATAGGCACACAAAACACCCCCCTGTCACCCCCAGATCACCCCCCAGATCACCCCCCCCCCCCCAGTCACAGTGTCACTAATTGCAGTGATCATTTTTTTACTGATCACTGCATTTAGTGTCAGTGTGACTGTAATAACTGTCAGTGCAGTTAGTTTTAGGTCCAAGGTAGCCCCCCACCCCCCCCTCGTTTTTCTGATCGCTGTATTAGTGTCACTGCTGTCGATAGGTAACCATTTTTTTTTTTTAGGTAACCGCCATGTTTATATAGGTTCATAAATAGGTTTATAGGTCAGGTACCCCCATATTACAACCTAAATAAGGTTTTAACCCCTTGATTGCCCCTAGAGTTAACCCTTTCACCAGTGATCACTGTATAACTGTCACTGGTGACGCTGGTTAGCCAGTTAGTTATTTCGTTATTTAGGTTCCCCGTCAGGTTTTTATATAGCGTCAGGTACCCCCATATATTACCTAATAAAGGTTTTAACCCCCTGATTGCCCCTAGTTAACCCTTTCACCCCCTTTTGCCAGTGTCACTAAGCGATCGTTTTTTTCTGATCGCTGCATTAGTGTCGCTAGGTAACCAGTTTTTTTTTGTATTACTGTTACGGGTGACGCTGGTTAGTTAGCTTGTTTTTTATACTGTCAGGGCACCCGCCATTTATTACCCAATAACGGTTTAACCCCCTGATTGCCCGGCGGGTGATATCAATTAGGTTTTAGGGTCAAATAAGATCTGCGTCGCCCCAGGTTAGTGCCAGTACCGCAAACACCCACGCGCAAAGCATACACCTCCCTTAGTGGCACAGTATCTGAACAGATCAATATCTGATCTGATCAGATCTATACTAGCGTCCCAGCAGTTTAGGGTTCAAAAAAAAACGCATTGTTAGCGGGATCAGCCCAGATACCTGCTAGCACCTGCGTTTTCCCCCTCCGCCCAGCCCAACCCAGCACACCCAAGTGCAGTATCGATCGATCTCTGTCACTTACAAAACACTAAGCACTCATAACTCCAGCGTTCGCAGAGTCAGGCCTGATCCCTGCGATCGCTAACATTTTGTTTTGTGGTAGCGTTTTGATTCAGTCGCTTCAGTCAGGAGCTTTTTTTACCTGTGAATCTCCAAAAAAATTAAAAAAAAATAAAATAGTTGTCGATTTTATTGTTCTCTCTCTCTGTGTCACTCTATTCTCTCTCTATTGTTGCTCATTTTTTTACTCCATTCTCTTCTGCAATGTTTTATTATGATTTATATTATGTTTTATTATGGTTTATCATGATTGCTTTTCAGGTATGTAATTTTGTTTACTGTGTGTTTTAGTGTTGAGCATTTTTTTGTTTTCAGGTGCGCCATTCAGTTCCAAGACCCCATTTTGGAAAGTAGACACCCCAATCTATTTGCTGAGAGGGATTGGGAGTATTTTTTCAGATCTCGCTTTTTGTCACAAATTTTTGAAAATTGAAAAAAGAAAAAATTTTTTTTTTTTTCTTTACTTTCTAAATTTTAAAAAACAAAAAAGAGCTGTAAAATACTCACCATTCCTCTCAACAAATAGCTTGGGGCGTCTACTTTCCAAAATGGGGTCAGATGGGGGGGTTTTGTGCTATTTTGGCATTTTTTGGCCTTCGAAAATGTGATAGTTAGTGAGGTGTGAAATCAAAAATTTGCACCATTAGAAATCCTGAAGGCGGTGCTTGGGTTTCGGTGCCACCGTACGCGGCTAGGCTCCCAAAAAGTCCCACACATGGTATCCCCATACTCAGGAGAAGCAGCAAATGTATTTTGGGGTGCAATTCCACATATAACTATGGCATGTGTGAGCAATATATCATTTAGTGACAACTATTTGAAAAAAAAAAAAATCTTTTTTATTTTTGTCTTTATTCAATCACTTGGGACTAAAAAATAAAAATGTTCAATGGGCTCAACATTCCTCTCAGCAAACAGCTTGGGGTGTCTACTTTCCAAAATGGGGTCATTTGGGGGGGTTTTGTACTTCTCTGCCATTTTCGCACCTCAAGAAATGAAATAGGCAGTCATAAAGTAAAAGCGGTGTAAATTCCAGAAAATGTACTCTCGTTTGTAGACGCTATAACTTTTGCGCAAACCAAAAAATATACGCTTATTGGCATTTTTTTGTTACTAAAGACATGTGGCTGAATACATTTTGGCCCAAATGTTTGACTAAAATTGAGTTTATTAGATTTTTTTTATAACAAAAAGTAGAAAATCTCTTTTATTTTTCAAAATTTTCGCTCTTTTTCCGTTTATATCGAAAAAAATAAAAATCACAGAGGCAATCAAATACCAAAAAAAGAAAGCTCTATTTGTGCTGAAAGAAAAGAGCTGCTTGTTAAGTAGCAGGAGCCCAGCCCTGACAAGTAGGAAGAGAGACTGGAGAGTGCTGCTCACCTATATCAGGTCCCCACTCAGCTGATCATGGAACTTGCTATTTACTCACTAGAGGATAATCCCAGCTGAACGGTGATGCCAGCTGAGTGGTGATATAAGACTCACGAGCTAGCCTGGAACAAATTGTGGTGATTCTGGAAGGCCTGTTTGGAGAAAATTTGACAGTGCCAGACCTGAGATGCAGGTTTTTTGGCCACAGACAGCAGGAGGACGAAAGCCTTACCCACTTTGTGATAACCCTCCAAAATTTGTGGAAGCAGATAGAGAACAAAGACTTGCATGGCTGCATCAACATAGGCACCCCCAGATAAGCAGTTGTGGGACTAGTTTATGGGTAGAATGTAAGTAAGAACTCAGCCTTTCCTCACTTTCAAAGATACAGTGGTAGAAGCTGTAGCATGAGGGCAAGAAGATGCAGAGGCTACCATCGCTGTAAAAAAAAAAAAACCTCTATACATAAGCAAGAGGAGGCTCTGGTACATTCTCCCCATCACCTATGCAGACTGCCATAAGGAAGCTAACCCAGAATTTGAATTCCATGCTACATTGAAACAAGAGTTGATCCACTTCTTGAAGAGCAAAAACCCTCTATGGAAGGATTTTGACAAAGACAGCAAATGCTGGCTTTACGGCCACTAAGGACATTTAGCCAGGGGCTGTGGCTGGTCCGAGAACAAGAATACCCAGAGGCCACAGTTAGAGGTTCCTGGGGCAGAGGAATAATCTTCAGGAATTGCACCCCAAAGTCCCAAAAGACCAGAGACTATGGTTGCACCTAGCCTCGTAGACAACATCCTAGTGAATGACCAGATGGTCCCTTGTCTGATTGACTCAGGGTCTGCAGTCACCATCATGGAATATGAGTTCTAGGGACAGTGGTCCAGGACTCAGGATCATTTGGATCCATCATGGTTGTCCCTGAAGGCGAACAACAATCTGCAAATTATAGTGGAAGGAGTTACCTGGGTGAAGATACAGATATGCGACCAGGTGGTAGAGCCCAGTAAGTTCTGCAGTATCCATTTTCTTGGGCATGAACGATCTGAAGGACTTGGACATACCATGGGTATTTTCTTGCTGGGAAGAACCAAACAGATGGGCAGGTGTGAGCAGGGCAGTGACTTGTGGGCTGTATGGCTTAATGTGATTTGGGCTTTAGGGGCCTACCAGTGTGCAGCTAAACATCAGGCAGAATGGGTGGGTGTTGTTTGCATGCCTCCTATGCAAAAGTTATGACTGCCTCTCCTTCAAGAAGTCATCTGCTCCTTGCCTATTGAGGCCCACAAGAAGCTAAAAGCCACAGTATGGTGCAACCCCACAAGGACCTTGAGGTGCTGAGGTAATAATTGACGGCCTGTGCCCTGCCTAAGGTACACTAGAATAAGATGCTGGTCCAACTTATTCAATTGTGAACCACCTCAGTCCCACTCCAGAATCACACGGTCCTCACAGACCTCAACATGCTAAACACTGCATCTCCGGGGCCTAAGCAGGGGTGAAGGCTTTATGTGCCACATTGCAGGCTGCATGACCCCCCCTGAATGCCAAACAGTACCAACAGCTTCTATAACAACTGGCTATCCCCTTTCAGGAATACCCACTACCTCAGCAACACGTTCTTCACCAACTGCTAGAAAAACATTTACTGGTCTTTGCAATTAGTCCTGAGGACTATGGGTGCACTGAGGCCAAAGATCACCCAATCCACACGGGGAATGCCTTTCCCATTCGGGAAAGATATTGACATATACCACCAGCTCTATGTCAAGAGGTCAAGAACTTATTCCACAATATGTTGCAGAGTGGGATAATCAAAGAGAGTCACAGCCCATGGGTCATCCCTGTTGTCCTGGTACGTAAAAGGGATAGTAGCTTGAGGTTCATTGTGGATTGCCACTAATTGAAAGACTGCACCCCTTCTACAAATAGAGAAATCACTCATGTTGATGGGCCAGGCCCATTACCTTTCCACACTCGACCTGGCAAGTGGATACTGGCAAGTCCCAGTAAGAGAATAAGACTGGGTGTTGGTACACAAACTAAAATCTAAAAGAAGTAGTAAGCTGAAGCTTATCCCTTAGCAGGTGAAGAAACAACCATTTTCACTGACCCCATGTGTATGATATAAGTTCAGAAGCCCCTGATTCAGTCAAGAAGCAGCTACACCACAACCCGCTGGGACCCTGTGTTTTGAGTGGGGACTGCTTCACCACGACCATCACCGACCATGAAGACAGTAGCCTAGTGGAGGTTTCACCAGTCCAAGAAGTTCCCTTTGAGGTATCTACTTCCCATTAAGTCCAGACCCCAGGACCCAGCTAGTCTGGATGAAGAAAATACCACTGATTCACCTGTGGACAGTACAGAGGAACTGAGTCCAGACGCAGTAAGTACTGCTGAATCCCTGAACGACTTAGGTGAAGGGGTGTGGCTGGCCATGATGACCCCAAACACCTGAGGCGTCTTAGCAGATTAAAGAAAATGACAGTTCTGAGGTTGGCCTTGAAGAGAACTGACACCCAATTCCATCTAACTGTAGACAACTCCCTGTATCGTATGCTGACTACATTGTAAGAATATTGCAGTGATTACCGTATTTATTTCTTACAGTTGTACGTTGTTTCCCTATTGTGTTTCGATGCTGAGGACAGCATCTGACAAAGAGAAGGGGAGTGTAGGCAGATGCAGGTTGTACTCCCTTCTGTAGGTGGCTCTAGACTTTAGCGGTGATTCCTTTTACCGAATTGCCATTGTTTTTTGTTGATGATTTTCCCCAGCAGAGTGAGTTTTGGGTCCAAAAACCAGACAAACCAGAGTGAATTATGAGTGACTCATTCAGCCCTAATGGACATTCACTTTCAATCCTGTGATGTAAAAATGTAAATTTTACCAGAAAGAAAATATTATTAAACTAAAACTATTGAAATTGTACTGAATATGAAATAACATAATAGAACAACATTATTAGATCAGTTACACTGCCTGATATGGATTTCATATTTTCAGACTGATGTTACTATTATTCTGTTCTTTGTTCTGTAGTGTAAATCGGTGTCAGTCGATGTGTATAAAGTTCTGGTGATTGTGTCTCCTCCTGAGCAGAGCTGCCGGTGACTGAGAGGATCTCCTCTGTTCTGTGTCTGTTACCTGCTGTTACTCACCCTTTACATCATATACTATGGGGTAGTATTGACCTGGAGCTCAGCACTTCAATGTAGACTTCATATGCAAAAGCCATTGTGTGAGTATGACCATTGCAAGGAGGGAGATGTTATTATCAGAGGATTAGCCTCTGCTCACATTAGGACCGTAAGTCTTACTTTGGCTGGTGCACCAGCATGTTTTTCCTTTTGTGACTTGTAAGTCCCTTTTATCATCTTTGCTCTCTCTGCTTGAGGTGATTATATCTGTATTATTGTACTTGTGATAGAAACAATTGAGTACTGTCTGTGATACATTTTTTTATTTTTCATATTTTCGAGGCAATCTTTCGGGGTGTGTCCCCTTCTTTAAGGTCCAAGCAGTACTAATGAATTCATTTTTTTCAAAGTTTTAATAAGACAATCTGTGAGAAAAAATTAGGGGTAATTAAGAGTGGATAGTTGGACAGATAAAGCAGGGGGACAGCTATGGAATGGTCTGGGGGGGGGGGGGGGCTTACAGAGATGGGAGCAGTCATAAAACTGTTGGATAATGATATAGAAAACTAAGGTCCACATTTAATCCATTATCTTTTGTGTCAAATAAAATGATCATTATTCAAACATCTTCTTTTCCTGAGTAGTTTTAAAGTTCCCTTTAAGAAACAAAACATTCATGTCTTCAATAGTGTGGTCTGATTGTGTGAAATTATGTCCCACAGATGGTGCAGAAATCACCTTCCTTATGTTCTTTAATGAGGTTCTATGCAAATTCATTCTTTCTTGAAAGTTCTGTCCTGTTTTGCCAGCATAAGATCCTTTGCTGCATTTTTAGCACTGTATGAGGTACACTACATTTCTGTAGGTGCAGTTGTATGTTCCTGTGATATTGAATGTCCCATCTCTGTGTGTGACACCTTTTTGATAGATGAATTTGGTTGCGCAGGTTGCAGCTTGCAGTGTTTTTTATTGCAGGGTTTGCTTCCATTATTTGTTACTTCGTAATCAGAATGAAGCTTCTTGCTGATTAGTTTACGTCTGAAGACAAGTGGTTGTCTCAAAGCCAGTATTGGGGATTGTTGGAATATTTCTTTCAAAGTTTCATTCTCTGTTATGATGGGCTGTAAAACCTTGATT
Source organism: Lithobates sylvaticus (assembly GCA_028564925.1). Taxonomy (NCBI): domain Eukaryota; kingdom Metazoa; phylum Chordata; class Amphibia; order Anura; family Ranidae; genus Lithobates; species Lithobates sylvaticus. The sequence continues at coordinate 22,270,556 of CM053026.1, forward strand.
ATCTTTCTTATCCCTTCTAGTGCTGGATTGTATCTGGTCACTAGAGGCACACAATTATTTATTTATTTTTCTCTTTGTATTGCAGGAGATTTTCTCTTTGGGTTTTCAGGGCTGTGTTCATGCTGGTGTTAATGGTTTTGCCCTTGCAACCTTTTTTATGGAAGGAGTCTGCTAGTGTTCTGAGATGTTTATCTCTGTCTTATGGGTCTGAGCATATTTGGTGGTATCTGATGGCATGGCTGTGTATGAGGACCAGTTTAGTGTGTTGGGAGTGAAAGCTGGAACTGTGGAGATAGTTGCATCTGTCAGTGGGTTTCCTGTACAATGAGGTGTGCAGCTAGTCACCTCTGTGGTGTCTAGGAAGATGACATCCCTGCTGTTTAAATAGTCTGTTTTTAGTTTGATAGATGGATGAAAAGTGTTGATCAGTGAGAACAATTGTTTTGGATTTTTTTCACCTTCTGTCCATATGATGAACATATCATCAATATGGAAATGTTGAGGTTAGTTAGGAACTATAGAATGCTATCAAATGCTCTGTTTAATTGAGAATGGCACATGCTAAATACATGCTGCATGTTTAATGGTAAGTGTGCCACACCCACCAGAAGAAAACATGCCACAGTACACTCCACAGCTCTGTCATGTCTTGTGTGGATAATTTCAAACCATGTTCTGGAAATGTATTAATGATTTGAATAGGACCTTAGCAGCTTCATTTTATTTTTTGTAGTTATTATTTGTCATCATTCAAAAGCCACTAGACCCCAGGTTGACAGCTGCCAAATCTAATAAGGAATATGTCCATACAATGATCCTAAAATGCTCACAGAGTCCTTAAAGCACCTGTGATGTATTTAAGTTATCTTGAAAACCTGGTCTGTTAGTAGGTCCCGAGGACAGGAGTTGATAACCACTGCCTTAAAGCAACTCCTCCACATATAGAGGGGTATCTGAGTGCTTCTAAGTGCAGCAGAAAAAAATGTATACCATTAAAAGAATAAATATCCACTCACATGAGTATAACCAATTTTTCTTTTTTTTTGATACAACCAAGTTGGGATGCAACAAGTTGCACAGCTTTGTAGCATATCAGAACATTCAGAGATCAGGCCTTCATCAAGGCTGAACAAAAGCTTGGCTCCTGATCGAATGGTGTGATAACATGTAAATCCTTGATTAGCCCTCTGCAAGCAACCATCAAAAAGACCATAGCTGACAAGATTATTGATGAATGCCCTGCTACAAAGATAAAAGGATCAACAGGCACTGTATTGACCCAGGGCACATAGACATGATACATGGACAATGCTGCCCCTAGAGGCCAATACAACAGGACAGACAGTAATATAATATATTGAGAAGGACTGCCCCGTAACTACTTTCATTCGTTAGAAACCTAAAATGGGCTGGCAATGGGCTTGGGTCTGGATGGTGTATGGATGGAATTTAAAAAGTGCACACAGGAGGGAAGTCATCCCTTTATTGCTCTTGGCTCGTGCCTGATGGCTCTCTGAGCCTCATGGCTCTCTCTCTTACCACCATTTTGAGCCCAGTTGAGGAGACAATATCTAGAGGACAGCCTTGCGATAAGTCTATTTGATGTTCTATTGTTATATGCTTTGTAATATCTTCCTTTAGTATTTTCATGTTAGCATTTTCCTATTTTCTTGGGAAATAAATAAGATGTTGTTTTACTAAGCAGTGTGTTTGTTGTCATAGCTAGCCTTATATCATTGTGCTTATCAACAGTAACTATCAGAGTTTTAATAGACTAGCTAACTATAGGAATAGACAAATTAATACATATATACAGTAACAGTAACCACCCTCGGATGATAATATTTCGTTTAGAAGTTATTTCAATTTCCGTATTTATTTCAATTGACACCCCACATTTTATTTCATTTGGCTTATATTCTCCACAGTGGTTCCAGTGTTCTGCTTAGCTGGATGTTCTTCCACACTGCCTGGTACACCAGTTAATGGCTTTTGGGTTACATGACAAGCTTTTTATTTTTCATACTGAAGTGAGTGAATATTTGTTATTTTATTAACACATTTGTTTTCTGCTGCACTTAGAAGTGCCCTTTTGTGTTCTTCTGCTTTCTATTTTTTACGCACACACTACTCTGTACTAATTTGTATGATGCCCCCAACCATCATCATGAGTGCAGCAGCACACAGCATTTTTTTCATAATTTTATTTTTATTAAAGTTTTACAAAAATGTACAAAATAAATCATATACATAAACAGGACAGTCACGGTTAAGAACCTATGTAGCTAAAAATACATATGATTAGTTTTAAATATGTAGTAATAAAACATAATGCAGTTATTTAATAAAAAAATAAAAAATAAACTTAAACAGTTGAGAAATACACCAGGGGTCTGGACGAAGAGAGCCAGGACATGATATGAAGGGAAAACCCAGCTACAGAGTGGTAACCCTGGACAGCCCCCTTCAATCAGAACCTGGAAGGGAACCAAATTCGGAAAAATCCCAAGCATCCCATATCTTATTAAACTAAGTAACAACATCTCCCACCTGAGCCGTCATATACTCCATTCTGCATATTTCTGAAATCACCCTTAGGAGCTGAATCTGAGAGGGGGGTACGTGACAGCCAATGAAGTGGTATAATTCTCTTGGCCACTAATAGTATAAAGGAAGCAAGCTGTTTAAACGTTTTCCAATGTCAGGAAAAGGAAGACTTAGAAGATAATGTAGCGGGTCCAATGGGGCAGGGAAGTCTAGTACTCGCTGGAGCAGAGACATTAGCTTAGTCCAAAAAAGCACAATAATCTAATTTTGCCAAAAAATATGAAAATGGATGCCACTAGCCTTACCACAGTGCCAGCACGGAGGAGAGAGGGAATGGTCTTGACAATGTAAAGCCCCATACACACGCTCGGACAATCCGCGGACCAGGTCGGTCGGATTTTGTCCGTCGTACTTTGTCCGATGTTGGTGTTGCGTACACACGGTCGGACTACGTTGTCGGAATATCCGGTCTGCAAGAACGTCGTGACGTAAGTCGTCGTCCACGAGACTAGAAAAGGCAAGTTCAGCACCACGTCAGGTACCCGTTGGGCTCCTTCTGCTAATCCCGTGTTTATCGAGAGTTAGTCGAAGTTTGGTGACTTAAGATTCGCGCTTCTCAGTTTTCTGACTCAGATCGTTACTGCTCTTCAGTTTGTGCTTGTCGTGCGTATCTGTTTATTAGTGCGTGTAGTCAGTTCGCATTTGTTGGTCATTGCGGCCTATATCTTGATATAGGACGCTTTGATTTGCACTGCTTATTGTCTGCTCGTTTCTGCTATTCAGTTCGTTCTTTCAGGCCTTGCTGTTTATCGGTGCTTTCTGTTTGTCCGTTCTGACCAGCCGACCTTTTGTGACCTTGTGAGCGATGTTTCCCGTGCGTACTCGTCGCCGAGTTCGTGCTGTACGCGGAATTGGTGTCGGGCTTTTAGCTTTGACCCAAGACCCGTCCATGAACAGAGTGACGAGGAGTATGTGGACCAAGAATTGGTTGCTTCAGCGTGACCAGTTCTCGCACATGCCTTTGCTTCGTGAGATCCGGGAGAATAATCCTGATGATTTCAGGAACTTTCTCAGGATGACGGACCCCGATTTTCACCGTCTTTTGGCTTTGCTGACCCCCTTTATCAGCCGGCAGGATACCTGCATGAGACAAGCCATTACTCCGGAGCAGAGGCTTGTTGCCACGTTGAGGTACTTGGCGACAGGGAGAAGTCTTCAGGATTTGAAGTTCTCTTCAGGTATCTCTCCCCAGGCCCTGGGAATCATTATTCCAGAGACCTGTTCTGCCATCATTCAGGTCCTGCAGGAGGACTATATTAAGGTAACATTTCTACTTGACTATTCCCTTCTATGTATGCTCTGTTTGCTAATGTCTTCTATTTTTGACCTCCTTCCCTAATTACCATGATTGCAATATGCTCTAATATGCTGTGCCCCTTTTCTCCTTCATGCATTTTTCCCTTCACTTACCTCCCCAGCATGCTCTTCTGCCCCAATAGACACCTATGGCCTAGTCACTTAGGCAGTGTATTTTGTCTGCTGCATAGTATTGTTTGCCCCCAAACACCCCCTAAAATATGCACAATGGTTTGCTGTGTGGTTTACTTCATGTAGAGCCCCTTTTTTTATTTGTTTTTGGTGGGGGGGGGGGGCAAACTCATTATGAACCCCCTCCCCCAACTGCTCTGTCAGATGGTACCAATCCTCTATCTGCTGCCTTTCCCAAGGTCAATACACACTATATACCTACCTCTTTATAGTGGGCATCTTTACGGATGAATTCTGCAAAGCATGTAGTGCAAGGGGCTGCCTCCATACTTTCCATTTCCTATTTTTTTTGTCTTCTTTCCCTCCTATTAGCTTGCTTGTTAATTTCATAATGTCACAATGTGCTTGCCTTTTTTTGTGGGTGGGGGGGGGGGGTTAATGTTATTTTATCTTTCCTGGGGCTGCCAATAGTGTTAAGTAAAGAGGGTCTGGCCAAACTAGCACACATTATTGAGCCATTTGCCAATCAATGAAGTGCAGAGGGTTACCTGTAACCCCCCCCCCCCCCAAAACCCTAGTTATTGCCAATGGCCCATCAGAAGTGGGGGGATTGATGGGGGGTGAGTCATCTGTGAAGGGGAGCCTCTACTTTTCTGTGCAAATACTTTCCAGCCTCCAATTTTATACAATGCTCTTGTTCCAAGATGTTGATTGTCTAATCTGCTTGCAATGTTTAAGTGCAAAGTGACTAATTTTTTTTTCTTGTTTCACTCCACAGTTCCCTTCCACGCCACAGGAATGGCAGACTGTGGCCTCCCACTTTGCCAGCCGTTGGGACTTTCCTAACTGCGGAGGGGCAATTGATGGGAAACACGTCCGCATCGTCCCACCGCCCAACTCGGGGTCCTACTATTATAATTATAAAGGGTTTAATAGTGTAGTGATGTTGGCGGTGGTGTCGGCGACATATGAATTTATGTATGTGGACGTGGGGATGAACGGCTGGATCTCGGATGGTGGTGCCATTACGCACACGGAGTTCTACTGGCGTCTCCAAAGTGGCAGTCTGTGCTTGCCACCTCCAGAGGAGAATGCCGAAGGACTCCCCTTCGTCTTTGTCGCAGATGAAGCGTTTGCGTTGACTCCCCATCTGATGAGGCCGTTCCCGATGAGGACCCTCACCCCGGACCAGAGGGTCTTCAACTACAGGCTGTCCAGAGCCAGAAGAGTGGTGGAGAACACTTTTGGCATCCTGGCCAGCCGCTTCCGCCTGTTCCTGACAGCATTTCACTTGGCCGAATACAAACTGAACCACATAGTTCTGGCCTGTTGCATATTGCACAACTTCCTCAAAAGACATAACAGGAACTATGTGGTGCCCGTTGGCCCAGATGTGGAGGGCCCTCCAAATGCGGACCTCACAGCCCTTCAAGTGGCACGTCCAGGCTTGCCCCCTCTAAATGCCCGCGTGGTCCGCGAGCAATATATGGAGTACTTTGTGGGTAGGGGGGCCATTGCTCTGCCTGACGATGTGTGAGAGGCATTTTTTAATAAATCTGATATTTTAACCAACCTCTGATTTCTTGTCATTTCAGTCTTCTTTTTAGCTTATTTTACTTTGACATTTTTTCCCTTTGCCTTCGACAGTGGGAATGCACTTTCTGGGCAAAAGGAGGTAACAGTCTCTTCTTCCCAAAAAGATTATTCTCATGTTGTGTGTTTGCTACCTAATCTTTGGTCTAGAGAAGGTTTGTCCTGCATAACTGACAGCCAAAATACTCCTTTTCATCACCAGGTCTGACATGTGTGTATTCTGAAAAATGCTGTGCTCCGTGTTTTCGTACAAAGCACTGTGGGTGTCATTTACATAAGTCAAATCCGCTATGCTCTACAAGTGCATTGAAAAAGTTCCCTGGGAAAGGAAATTGCAGTGCAAAGTGGATTTGTCTTTAGTAAATAACACCCATTGCCCCCCATATCCTTTACATTTTACATACATAATGCATTGTGTTTTTTAAATAAGGAAGCCACACATTTCGAAAAATAAAAAAGTTTACTTGGAAAACATTCACAAGTGCGTTTACAATCTTCACGCCAAAACTGACAACATCTTGGTTATTTACAACATTGTTTACAAAGATTACGCAATTGGTAAAACCAGGCATGGAGCTAAGCAGAACCTATGAAGTAGGAAAGTTCAACTTTGTAAAGTGAAGACAAGATCAGACATGACTATATGTTCAAAGTGTGTTTGATCTTGCCTTCATCACATGGGGGGGTCACCCCCGAAAAGTGGAAATTTGGAACATGCACACAATTTGGGTCTGAAAATGGTCATTAGATGGTAAAACACATGCCTAGAAGCTTCAAAAGTGCCATTTTCCATCATGGGGATGAATGGACGTTTTTTGGGGGTGCAACCCCTTCACCACAACCACTTTCGTAGTTCGTAAAGTGTTTGCACCCCCAAAAAAACGTTGGCATTCATCCACCATGATGGGAGCTAGCACATGTGGACACAATGTGTGCATGTTCCAAATTTCACACAGTTTTTAAGTTGCAAATGTGTTCAGAAGCTGGCACAAATGTGTGTTAATTACTTGGTGCGTTTTCATATTTTTCCTAAAACATCAATGATGTTCTTCAATTTTTGTTGAACATCATTGATGTTTTGCTTTATGTAATCTAGATCTCTATTGCAGACCATTATCTCTCCGATGAGTACGTGGGCACTCTCTGTGGTAAAGTGCGATTTTTCTTCCACAACATCCACGTCACCTAAAAACCACAAACAAAAAAAAATGGGGTGTTGGAAATGAGGCAGCCATACATGGATTAGCTTACCAGTAGCTGTGTTCTCCAACACTCACCTGTTGTGGTGACAATTTCTCCAAGTTCGATGATCTCTCCTTCCTCCTCCTCCTCCTCTGCTTCTGCTCTTTCCCCTTTTTTGGGAGGTGTTGGTTTGGGGGTTTCCTCAGATGGCCCAAGTTTTCGCTCCCCTATGAGAATGTACAAAAGGAAGATTTAGCAACACAATCTATTGAGGGCAGAAATAGGAAATGACAAACATTGCTTGAAAGTGACGGACACTATTTTAGTTTGGCCAGTTACAAATGTCAACTACATGAATGTAGTCACTTTGTAAAGGTGCTAAACTGACTAGCTTTTTGGTAGAAGTTTGTGTGATGGAGACCCCCCTCTAGTATACACTGGAGCACATGTGTGGAAAAGCCTAATAAAAAGGGGGTTTGGGTGTCCCAGCACTAGTGCTCTAGAGTCCAGATGGGTAAACAGCTACTGGGTGACCTCTCCTTTACATTGAATAAATTGGCTTTACATTCTTGATGACATTTCTAGTGAGAAAAAACTTCCTTTCCCCCAAAAAAAACAACAAACATCGTATTATAAGTGGCCGAACGATCGAGGTTGTGTACGATCGAATGGACACACACACGACCATGACAGTGGCAGAAAGATTGAGGCTGAGTACGATCGAATGCACAGACGAACCTGAAAGTGGCCATTTTGGAATGTACAACTTTGTAAAAATCAAACCACAATGGAGCAGTATGCAAGCAAGAAATCAAACACAAAACACAACTACTTACTTTTTAGAAGAATTCGCTTGATCTTTCTGTACTGATCGGCCTCCCTCAGTTTCAGGTCTGACCAGCATTTCCTCAGTTGCTCCTTGGATCGTTGTACCCCAAACTGATTGTACAGCCTCCTCACAACTTTAGACATGATCTTGGCCTTGCGGACATTGGGGTTGAGGTAAGGCCCATACTTCCCATCATAGTCGCTCCTCTTTAATATGTCCACCATCTCCAACATTTCTCCAAATGACATATTGGAGGCCTTGAATTTCAGGCTCCGGGATCGGGACGTTTCTGCCTCCGGACTTTCCTCGTCCCCCTCCTCGTTGGTGGGATATTTGTGGCGCACCTGCTGTGTCCCCGCCATGTGCTCTCCCCACTGCGCCGTAAAGAGAAGGGGTGGGGAATAGACGAGAAAGATCGTCAGGGGCGGGCGGAGTTTGACGCATGCGCACTGTATATAAAACGTCACACGCCTGTGTCGTAGCCACGATCTGGGAGACGAGGGGAGAGAAAACTCACACGAGACGATCGCTACAAACGAAGGTACAATTTGACGTTGGTACATAACTAGCCTAGACTGATTTGAACTTGAGGCTTCTTTATGGAGAAGATTAGGAGAGTTTAGACTGACATAATTGAGAGGGTTTTGTGTGGTGTTGTGTCTTGCAGAGATTATGCAGGGATTCAACGACATGAGTTTTCTCCCCCTCTTCATTGCCAAATTCAGGGAATTTCCCGTTTTATGGCAGGGTAAACACCCACATTACACCAACAAACCAAAGAGGCACGCAGCCCTGGAGGAACTTGTGGAATTTGTCAAGCCAAGGTTCCCCACGGCAACTGTTGATGATATAAGAAAGAAAATTGGCAGCCTGAGGAGTGCGTATATCAGGGAGCGGAAGAAGGTCGTGAAGTCTGAGGAAACTGCAACTTCAGCAGATGAGGTCTATGTGCCCAAGCTCTGGTACTATCAGAGTCTCCATTTTCTGAAAGACCAGACTGATGTCACGGAGCCAACCTCGACTCCTCCTTCCACGCTTCCTTGCGCGCAGGCCACCCCTGATGAGGCTTCCGAGGACCAACCTGGGCCTTCCAGTATGGAAGAGGTGGAGGAGCCCAGCTTGTTCCAGGTATAGTATTTTTGTTACCATTTATGGGAATAATGAATGATGTTCACTTAATTCAGGATACCCAATTGCTTAGTTCCTAACGTGTTTGACATATCAACTGACAGTAGTGTTGGAGACATTTGGGGCCAGAATCTAAACTGCTGGGCTGAGAATTGTATGGTTTTCTATTTGTAAACATTTTGCAACAGTCACTAGATGAGAATTGTGTGTGTTTGATGAACAAATAACTGAAACTATGTCCCTTTTTCATACACAGGAAGACCTCAGCCAGGAGGTGGCTGTGGAAGGTGGCAGTCAGGAGGAGGCAGGGGTTAGTGGCAGCCACCAGCTGGGTAGTGGCAGCCAAGAGGGGGCTAGGCCTCGGAGCCTGACTGACTCCCAAATCCCTCTCCTCTGCCTTCCGTACAAAAGGGCGAGAAGGGGGGATTATGCGGCACAGTCAGCGCTCCGCATGATCAGAGAGGCTTCAGACTCCCTACATGCCACACCCGCCGACGAGGAGACCTTTGGCTCGGTGGTTGTCACAAAAATGATGGGTATGGAGGTGAGGCAACGCAACATGTGTGAGGGGCTCATCCTCCATGTCCTAAATAAGGGTAGGGCTGGGGAGATGACCCCAGTCACACATGTTTGCCATAGCTACCATGCTCCGCCTCCTCCTCCTCCTCCTCCTCCTTCTGCCACCCCACCAGCACGACAGCCACAGCGTGCAAGGAAGCGTGGAAGGAAGACCTGAGAGTGACGACCTGGAATCAGTCTGGTCTGAGAGAAGATGGAGCCTCTTGTAGTACCAGAGCCTGGGGACCTAGTTGGCATCTGCTGCAGTTCCGGATACTTTGGACTTCACGACCAGATTGCACTCCCCTTAATATACGTACTCCTCAGGCCCCCAATTTTCTACGCTTGAACAATGATGGTTGCCGTGGGGGGCCAAGACTTTGCAAATTCCCCAAGTTTCACCATGGCTGCGTTCCTCTTTGGTTTGTTGGTGTGACCTAAATAAAGGTTTTTTTGATTTGAAATAATCATTGACTATTGTGTTTTACTTTGCTACAATGACAGTTTTTCTTTGAGTAAGCAGGTACATTTCACTAATCCTAAAGTAGAATTAACAAGGGGCACCAACAACAAACAACCTCCTAGTAAATTTAAGCAAGAAATACAAATGTTAATAATGTGTTTTTGGTAATTTGAGACACACAACCCCCCTCCAAAAAAAAAACAAAAAAAAACATTCAAATATGTATTCCCCCCAAAAAAAAAAAAAAAAAAGACAAATCATGGTAAAAAAATAACAAAGATTCTTTTCCGTTCAGAGTCAAAATAAACATGTAGTGTATAAATGCTGCAAAGTAATAAAGAAGTAAGTTTGTGAGAAGTGCGGGTGAATAGGAGCAGCTAAAAGATGTCATTCTTGTTGCATTGTAAAGAAAAAGAGAATGCGCTGCATTAAAGACATTTTAACATTGCAGCGTGACGAATGTGCTGTGTCGATTAGGAAAGGTAGTTTTACCTGACCGAGCACTTCCGTCACAGAATTTCTTCTGAGCATGCGTAGCACTTTGTCCGTCGGACAAGCGTACACACGCTCGGATTTGGTGTGATCGGACCGTGTTGACGGCAAATCTTTCCAGCAGGAGATAAGACTTTGTCCGTCGGCCAAACCGACGAACACTGTCCGATGGTGCATACACACGGTCTGATTTTTCAACAACCTTGTCCGATCGGACCAAATTGATGAAAAAGTCCGACCGTGTGTATGGGGCTTAAGACTGCAGGTGTCCTGTACCAGAACATAGGATTTTATAGGTTGTCTCTCTCTGCGCCACGCATCTGGATATTTTAGATGTGGACAACCATAATTTGTTACAACAAGGGAGAGTGATAGGACATTGCCGAATAGATGACCATTTACACATATAGGGGTGGAAATCTGTAGTAACTGGAGTAGAATCATGAAGTAGTTTATAGATAGAGGGAATTAAATGTAACTGGTGGGGGCCTTGAGCACAGATAAGCTCAAAGGCTTGGATAATATAAGAGAAGGTGAAAGTGTGGAGAGAAAGTGTTTAATTTAATTTAATTTAATTTAATTTTTAATTTAGAAAAAGACCATGTGTCTAGGGATGTGGTGTGTGGTCTGGAGATCTTCGAATGTACAAAATCTGCGAGTAACTGGATGGACAAATTGGTGCAGCTGAAACAAGCCGGCCTCGGCCCAAGAGGATACATGGGCAAAAGATAAGCTGTCAGGGATGATAGGATTGAAAAATAAATTAGATAAAGGAGGGCATGACGAAGAGAGAGAAAACCTAGTGGTGCAGGAATGCCAAATCTTCAAAGTAAAAAGCATCAGGGCTAAACATAACTCTAACAGATTAAGATTTGGAGCAAAGAAGGGGACCAAAGCAGGGGGCTAGGATGTGCAGGGAGCCCATTTCAATTTCTGACCATCTATTAGGTGCCATCTGGGAGGACAAAGACGAGACCAATCGAAGGTGGGAGGCAAAATTATATTTAAGAACATTGGATGCACCTAGACCACCACGGTGCTTTGGAGAGAAGACCACAGAACTGGCCACCCAATGTGCTTCATTGCTTCAGATGAAATTAAAAAAGCATTGCTTGAGCACCTTTAATTGAGACATAGGCATAGGCACTGACAGCGTTTCAAAAAAGTAAAGCAATTTAGGCATAGTAGACATTTTTAAGACATTTATCTTACCCAACCATGAGATAGGCACTCCAATGCTTCAACATGTCACTGATATCCCTAAATAATAGCGCATAATTAGCCAGGTATAAGGATGACTAGGCAGGTATGATTTGTATACCCAGGTACTTAAGAGAGTGCGGACACCACCTGTATGGATAAGACTTCTGTCGGGCAGAGAGGTCTTCAGAGGAATGTGAAGGGGCATAGCTTCTGTCTTGGAGGTGTTCATTTTATACCCAGATAGAGACTATATTGGGATAATAAGGTGTGTAGGGACAGGAGAGAGAGATGAGAGTGGGTTAGGGTTAGCAAGACATTATCACCTGAAAATAAAGAAAGTTTGTATTCTGTCTGGAACATAGGGACCCCCCCCCCCCCCACCAGATGTCCGGAAGGGATGGCAGCAGCTAAAGGTTCTAAACAACAAATAAAAAGAAGCAGTGACAACGGGCACCCCTGCCTAGTGCCCTTGGATATCTGAAAGGTCTGCGACAGAAAAGAAGACATTTGAACCTGGGAGGAGGGGTTGGAGTAAAGAGCCTATAGAGCAGAAATAAAGGGGCCTTGAAAGCCAAATTGAGTCAGAGTTGCAAACATATAGGGCCAGCTCATCCGGTCAAATGCTTTTTGGGCATCTAAACTTAAGATCAGCGCAGGGCGATGGACTCTATTTAGCATGTCTACTAGGTCAATGGTATGCCTAGTATCGTCCCCTTTGTGCCTTGCCGGGGAAAAAAAAAACCTTGATCCTTGTCAATCAGATGGGTGGCAAGGATTTTTAAAAAAATCTTGTAATCCGAATTTAAGAGTGCTATTAGTCTATAATTATCAGGGAGGGAGGGGTCCTTGCCCGGTTTTGGTATAATTGAGATTAAGGAGTGTGTGATGGTGTGAATGGGGAACTTTGCCTTCAAGGAGGGAATTAAAAAGAGATAACATATGAGGTGCCAGCACATGTAAATAGGTTTTGCAATATGAGTAGGGAAGTCCATTGGGGCCAGGTGACTTGTGGGTAGGCAACAGCTTAATAATAGAAGAAACCTCCTCTATTGTAATAGGCATGTTACATTTTTTCAGGTCAGAGGAGGATAGCGTGGGTAGAGGAATTTCTTCCAGGAAAGAATCAAATACCTCTTGATTAAATTGTGGGTGGTGAGTTTGGGTTAAGCAATTGTAGAGTTTACTATAAAAATCCCCAATATCCGTGTCATGGGCTTAGGACAATGAGTAAGCACACCATTAGATTGAAGCAGAAAGTCAGGGAAAGAGTGCAAAGGGTGAGGGTTAAGCCTAGACACCAGCATTCTATGGGCTTTATTAGAGTATTCGTAAAACTTTTGGTTTGCTCAGAGTAATGATTTGACATTAGCAGACTCAGTCATGGATTTAATTTGCTCGCTTAAGAATGTCACTATGCGGAGGCAAGCCACTGTGGGGGCGCATAGAAGGCGATGCTCAGCAGAGCATAATTTAGTCAAGAGAGATGTTTTTTGGGCATCAGTATCTCTTTTCAAATGAGAGCCTACCGATATACACTGCCCTCCTAAAAAAGCCTTGTGGGCCTCCCACAAGGTGGTTGCCCCTTCTACAGAACCAGCATTAAGCTGAATGAATTCAATCAGGGCTCCAGAAAGCTTCTCCTTGGTGTCCACCTAGAAAACAGTGAAACAGTAGCATTTTTTCGGACGGGCTTTTGAAAGGAAGAGGTCTACAGACAATGGGGCATGGTCGGACTAGGTTATCGAACCCAGATCATAAGATACCACATTAGTCAAAAGTGGGTCAGAGATAAAGAAATAATCTAGTCTGGAAAATATCTTATGAGGTGGGGAATAAAATTAGAACTGCTTACTAGTAGGATGTTTGATTCTCCAGGCATCAAACAAGTGGTGAGCATGTATCATTTTTTAGAAAGAAGTTGCTAGGGACTGCATCGAAGGAGGTCATTTGGCATGAAACAGGGATCTTCTATCCCAGGAGGGGGAGAAAGCAACATTAAAATCACCTCCAATCATCGTAAATGGATGGGCAAATCGTTGTAGCACCTCAAACGCCTCAGTGAGAATTTTTCTTTTTTTTTTCCACAAATTTTTTTTTTTATTGAACAAACAAAAATCAGCAAACACTTGAACAGAGTACAATGTACAACGGGATTCAGGTTCCAGCAATGTTATACAATTACAACATAAAAGGGTTTATGACATGCAAACATTGTTGAGCTTATATACATAGTGGTGCTTGTGTTGAAGATCAGGGATAGTATTGCACATGTAAAATACCAATGGGACCAATATCACCAGGTCCAACTATGGTTCTGTATTATTAATCCCCTTAAATCTTCAGCCCGACAGAGAATCCCTTGCTGACAGTAAGCGGGTAGGTTATTGTCATAGGGAAGGGAGGCGCAGAAGAGATAGGGGGAGGGAATGGGAGACAGAAGGAAGGTCAGGATGGGGGTAAAGAGGGGAAGGGTCTGGAGTAGAAGGGGGTCACCTCTCCACTAAGCTGGGTCCTCCGAAGGAGGACAAGGAGGGTCAATTACGGACTAAGTATGTATCTTAGGCATCGGTCCGCCCGTTGGGAAAGTAAGATTTGTATTTCTCAGAGGATTTGAAATGGATCCAACAGGCCCAGGTATTCGTGAATTTGTGCATTCTCTCTTGCGAGGTATGAATCAGTTCCTCTATTTCTTCAGTTCTGGAGATTCTTTGAAACCATTCTCTAATTGATGGGGGTGTTGTTGATCTCCAGTGTATGGGGATGCAAAGTCTGGCGGCATTGACCATGAACATGGCCAATGATTTGTAGTAGGTTCGTTTGGGTAAGGCGGTGTGGTGTAGAAGGTATTGAGTTGGCTCAAAATTTAAAGTGTAGGTGGTGATTTGTTCTATGAGAGAGTGCACCTCCCTCCAGTAAGGTTGAAGGAGGGCGCACTCCCACCAGATGTGGAGCATTGAGCCCACATGAGATTTGCACCTCCCAGGGGTTCTGTACCACTTGGTGATGATCTTATATCCATTCTCTTGTACTGCCACATTCATTGTCCCTTTGTGTGCATATGTATAGATGTCTGTCCAATTATCGTCTGAGAGGGATATGTTTAGTTCTTTCTCCCAAGATACACGATTTATGTCATCTGTAGGCCCCCTGTCTAGAGCCCCTTGAAGTAGGGTGTAAATGTAGGAAATCACATGTCTTTGTGGCGATGTTTGGGAGCATAAGGCTTCAAACGGTGTGAGTTGCCTATTCCAGGTAGTTACCGGGTTGTGTGAGAGAAGAAAATGTCGGAGTTGTCTATAGGTCCAAAATGGGAATGACTCAGTCTGGGATTGGGCAACTAGATTTTCAAAAGACCTAATCTGTCCCTTGTGTATCAAATGATGGGCTAGGAGATCCGCCTGGGGCCATTCGTTCAACAGGAAAGACTGCACTTCCCCAGGAGGGAAATCTGGGTTGTCCCTTAGGGGGGTTAATGGTCCGGGGTGTGAGGTGAAGTTTGGAGAGCTTAGTAAAGATTTGAGAGCTGTTAAGGATGGGTGTATAAGCGGGTGAGCTTTTAATGAAGGTGGCCAGTGTTTTGTTGCAATCCAGGGCAGCGAGTGCAGAGGGATAGGGGGAAAAGCGTTCTCCAAAGGCACCCAAGTTTTTTGTCTTCTGTGCACTTTCCTGTCCACTATCCTAGCAAGTTGGCACGCGAGGTAATACTTATGCAGGTCAGGTAGGCCAATACCCCCTGATGTTTTGGTTCGTGTAAGACGGGTATATTTAATGCGTGGGGAGTTATTACTCCATATAAATGCTGTACACGCTTGTCGATAGGATTTAAAGAAAGATGGCGGTAAGTGAATGGGGATTGTCTGCATGAGGTATAACATTCGTGGAAGTATCACCATCTTGATAAGAGCTGAGCGTCCGAACCAAGATATGTTTAGGTTTGCCCAGTCCTGCAGGTCCTTCTGGATCTTAGAGAGGGTGGACTGGAAGTTGCACCTGAAGAGGTCTGACAGGCTTGTGGTGATTTGGGTGCCCAGGTATGTGAATCACTTTTCCATGTAAATGGGAACGAGTCTTTACAATGGGTAACTTCCTGGGGGGGGGGGAGGGAAATATTGAGCGCGTGTGATTTGGCATAATTAACCTTGAAGCCCGAGAGGGATCCAAAGTGATGTATATCGTCTAATAGATTAGGGAGGGAGATACGTGGGGATTTCAAGGAGAGGAGAATGTCGTCTGCGAACGCTGCTACTTTGAATTCACAGTTTGCTATTTGGATACCGTTTATGTCTGGATTCGCTCTCAGTCTGTTGAGGAGGGGTTCGAGCGTGAGCACGAAGATGAGCGGTGAGAGCGGGCATCCTTGCCGCGTCCCATTGGAGATAGAGAAGGCGTCCGACAGGCGACCGTTGACTTTGACTTTTGCAGAGGGAGATTTATACAGGGCATCTATGTAAGCACACATGCGGGGGGGGGAGTCCGACCCCCTCAATTACTTCACGCATATAGTCCCAGGTCACTCTGTCAAACGCCTTCTCCGCATCCAGAGAGAGAAGGAAGCCCTGTGTCCTTGTAGATGTCAGCCAGTGGTGTAGGTTAAGTGTTCTGGTGGTATTGTCTCTGGCTTCTCTACCGGGGATGAAGCCCACCTGGTCAGGTGATATCAGTGAGGGTAGGAAGGGGAGAAGGCGATTTGCTAAGATTTTTGCATATAGCTTAATGTCTGTATTGAGGAGGGAAATGGGTCTATAGTTGGCAACCTGTGTAGGATCCTTGCCCTCCTTCGGGATCACAGCAATGTGTGCTTCTAACATCCTACCAGGTTGTGAGGACGGATCTGCTAGGGAATTGAATGTGGATAAAAGTTTGGGGGATAAGGTCTCAGAGAAGGTTTTATAGTAGATGAGTGACAACCCATCTGGACCCGGGCTCTTGCCTGTCTTCATTTGTTTCATGGCAACCGCAAGTTCCTCCGCTTCGATGGGGCCACTGATGGAGTCTGCCTGTTGAGGGGTAATTGGTTTGGGGGAGAACTTGCCTACGTATTTTCTGAGTTTTGTTTTCCTGAGGTCAGCTGCTTCAGGGGTCTGCTTCTCTTGTGTCAAATTATACAAATTAGAATAAAAGGACTCAAACTGTTTAGCTATGTCATCATTTTTAGAGTGTAGCGTGCCGTGGCGATCGCGAATGTGGTGTACCGTGGCGGATGATTTGGCATTCTGTATTGTGCGGGCTAGTAGTCTCCCACTTTTATTGCCCTGTTCGTAAAAGACCCGCTGTTTCAGGACATACCTTCGCCGTGTGTGTTTGCCTAGTTCGACTAGTAGCAGGGAGCGGGTGAAGGTCAAGTCTTGGAGAGTTTGTAGGGATGTTGAATGTTTATGGGCCGTTTCTAGGTGTTTGATTTTCTTTATCAGGTCGTTAATTAGACCTTGTTGTCTTTTTTTAGCCTCTGCAGCTAGTGAGATGAGTCTCCCCCGGACGACACACTTGTGGGCTTCCCAGAGAGTTACAGGCGTTATCTCATGGGAGTCATTTTCAGTGAAGTATTGTTGAATGGATGTCTGAATCTGGGAGACTGCGACTGGGTCTTTCAACAGCGAGGCGTTAAGTCGCCAGGATCTCGTCTTTTTGGTTGAGTCAGGGAAAGTAAAAGTGATCGTGATAGGGTTGTGGTCAGAGAGAAACATCGGTTCTATTGAGGCTCGGGTTAAGAAGGATAGGTCAGCTTGGGAAAGGAAAAAGTAATCTATCCTGGAGTACTTTTGGTGTGGGGGGGAGTAGAAAGTATAATCTTTGTCGCCCGGATGCAGGGTACGCCAAGTGTCATGTAGAGTAAGGCTCTGCATCTGCAGTTTGATCTGTTTAAGCGCCCTGAAGGGAAGGGAGGAGGAGCCTGAAGATGTGTCTAGGATCGGATTGAGAGGGACATTGAAGTTTCCTCCCAATATGACCACCCCTTTCTGAAAAGTCAACAAGAGGTCGCCTATCTTTCTAAAGAAGGAGACCTGATGCTCGTTGGGGCAGTATATGTTCGCCAGTGTGAGGGGCCTACCCCTATAGGTGCCTTTGATAAAAAGATATCTGCCTTCAGGGTCTATTAATGAGTCTGATAGTGTGAAATTAGCATGTTTGGAGATTAAAATGGTCACTCCTTTGGTCTTGGCGTTTGGGTTTGTGGCATGGAGAACGGTCCTATACGTGTGATTCATCAGTTTGGGGGTAGCATCCGTTTTGAAGTGCGTCTCCTGGAGGAGAAGAAAGTGTGCTCTGTGTTTGGTTAGCTCGGATAGGATCTGCAACCTCTTTTCAGGTGTGTTCAGTCCCTTAACATTCAGTGAGACGCATTTCAAAGAGAGTTGCTGTTCGAACGATCGAGTATCCTGCATTGTGAGTAATGGGCTATCGCGTAGTTCAGTAGGTGGTAGGGCTGAGAGTGGTAGTGGGTGGAGAGGTGACCCCAAGCGGGTGAGGAATAAGAGCTGTCAAGGAGAGGGGGGTGGGTTTAGCAGAGAGAGAGGAGGAATTAGGGGAAAGGGGGAGAGAGGGGGAGGAGGAACAGAAAGAGGGGGGTAGTGTGGGTTACACAGGTAACAAAAAGGGGGTACCAGAGGTGGATCTAGAAAATCTAGTCTACCGTAGTATGTACAACTGGCTGGTCAGCAAACGTCCTTGTGGACTGCTGTATGGGGAACTGTGTACTGGGAGGGATTGGATGCCAGTGCACCCGTGAGGACTCTGGGGGCTCAAAAAGGGAGTTTCGAGAAATCTAAAGGTGGGCATTAAGATCATAGCCACCTTGGTTAGTAACACAAACCTGAGTGTAAAAGAGGCTTCTCGGTATGGTAAGCAATTTGAAGGGGTTAACTAGAAACCATTTAAACAGTAGTGGTACAACATATCTAATCTGTTAGTGTGCTACACGGTTGTTCACAACTCATATAACGTAGAGCATAAAGTCAGAAGACAGTTGAGGGGATCGAGAGTTGAGCTATAGGCACGCTAGAACTCATCTCCGTCTCCTGACTTCTTCTACAGGGACCCATGGATAAGTAAAGACCCTCCTGCAACTGAACTGCTAATGGCAGGCTAGGTTTAAACATGGTGCACGTGACTGCAAAAAAAAAAAAAAAAAAAGGGGGCATCTTATGGGACATGCATGGAGTCCATCTATGACCTGGTGGTCGAGTTGGCCGTTAAAGTAGATGGTTCAAGGGGATTCAGGGGGGAGCGAGTATTCGCTACCTGGTCGGCCTTTGTCAGTATGCATATAGCGTGTTCAAGCGTAGTACCTGGTCAGTAAAGTAATGATGCCTTAAGCGCATTATCCAATATTAGAGCATAAAGCGGCGAGAGGCCTAAGGGGCGACACCTCATTCAAATCAATAAGTTTAGGACTAGGGTTACTAGTCAGATATGATATGACCGGGTATTGTACATGCATACCGTTCGTCACAGCCTGCTTAGAGGGAGAATATCCCAGGTCAGTGGATGGTGAGGCGTCCCCCCTCGGGCCTCAGATTCAGGCATATAAGGCATAAACATTTGAGAAGTATAAGAGACAGTAAGCCCTCATTTGGTCACGCACCCAGGTTGCTTCTCTACCTCCACTCCTCTCTCTTTAAAGATGACACTTTCAGACATAAAATTACTCGTCCATGTGTTTAACTCAGGTTCCGGAAGTGCTGGCATTGGGACAATAACTTGGGGTCTTAGGTGGTCTGTTGCGTACAACAAAAGTGACAGTCTGGACAAAAAATGACAGTTACTCACAATGATCCGGTAGGGTCTGACAGTACGGAGTTACAGGAGCTGTGCGGTGGTTATAGACTGCCGTTGAAGAGTCTCGCGAATCAGGAGACAGTCCAGTATAGGTAGCGGGGTCCCTGAGGTGCAAACAAAAACAATGTCACTTACTTGACCACACGAGAAGCCTTACGATTGTTGCGGTTGCTTGTTCACGCCTCCTGACGATCCCGTCTCGGTGTGGCATAGTTCGGGCTGCGGGAGAAGTGGTCCCGGCGTGATAGGCGGTTCTCCGGGGATGAAAGTTCCAGTCCGCGTCGTCTGGATCTTTGTCTTTGCGATTTTGGCGATGGGTTGATCATGACCTGCTTCCACGGCTCCGACGGGAAGTAGAAGGAACACCAATCCGGAAGGTCCATGGTCGGGATGTCGAGTTGTTCACAGAAGGCTGGAAGGTCATCAGGGGTTCGGAGTATGGCAGTGCGCCCTCTGGCTGTGGCAGACAGGGAGAATGGGAACTTCCAACGATATGGTATGCTGCGATTGCGAAGGACGTCCAGCAGGGGGCGTAGGGATCTTCGGTTCTGCAACGTAATTTGCGATAGGTCCTGGAACAACTTGATTTCAGAGCCGTTAAACAAAATGCGGCCCCTCAGTCTGGCTTTGCGTAGAATTTCCTCCTTCAGGGGGAAATTCACTATGCAACATACAATGTCTCTTGGTGGTTCAGTGTCCCGAGGTGGGGGTCTGAGTGCGCGATGGAATCTTTCCATCTCAATAGGGGTATCCACCGGGCAGTCAAGTAGATCATTAAATATAGTGCAGATTGCTTGCAGTAATCCCGGGGCTTCGATACTCTCCGGTACCCCTCTCACCCGTACGTTGTGACGGCGCCCCCTGTTGTCGAGGTCCTCCACTTGGCGGTGGAGCTCGAATATGTGGGGTAGTTGGGCATCGTACGTTTTTTGTACTTGCCTGATGGCTACTGCTTGTGCTTGGGAGGCTTGTTCCACATCCGTTAGCCTGTGAGTCATGGTTTGGATGTCCGCCTTTAAGTCGGAAATGGCGGCCGTGATGGTGTGTCTAATGTCCAGGGCGACCTTTTGTAGATCGTTTTGCAGATCCAGGAGGCTCGGGGGTGAGCGAGGTTGTCGCTGTAATCCATCCCCGAGGCAGAACTACCGCTGCAGTGGGAGATGGGGGATGAGGCCTGCGGGGCCTGTGGGGCCTGTTGCACTGGCGGCGCCTCGTGCTTTCCTGATTTCTGAGAGCGGAAAAGCTCCGGGATGTTCTTCCCTGGTTGGGAGCCGGGGTCGGTAACCGATCTTGGGGTTGAGGTGCTTCTATTAGTTCTGCCCATCTCTATTTAAGTGTATCCCGTGTAATCAGCGTATTGAGTCCTCACTGTGCGGGAGCTCTCACCTCAAGCTGCCATCTCGGATCCCGGCCAGGCCACGCCCCTCAGTGAGAAATTTTATCTGACCAGAGTTGGGCACATAAATATTCATTAGCGTGAGGGTTCACATTCCAAGATCACTTAGCGACCAATCCCCCAAACGGGAGGACGTAATCCGGAGAGGGCAGCACGTTTGATCAATATCGCTACCCCAGCCTTGCTGGATGGGTCCGATGCCATGTAAGAATGGTGGAAATATATAAAGGCAAATTTAAAGGAACCTCCGGGCGGAAATGCATTTCCTGAACCAGGATCATGTCTGGACCAGAGGCTTTAAATTATTTTAAAGCTAACCAACGCTTTTTAATACAATTTAAACCCTTGACATTGTATGATATCATTTTTAAAGCCATGACCTGTTATTAGCATAATGCACAGGTATGCAATATAAACTAGAGAATGCCCCTATGGTGTGGGGATTGGTAGTAGATTCAAAATAAACTGATGAAACATACACAGAGCAAACAGAATAGTAAAAATTATTAAAATAAATTGTCTCATGAAGTGAACAGTAGCGTAGCAATCAAAAGGGCTAAAATACAAAAAAAGAATGAAAAACAACAGTTGTAAATCTGAGAGGCAACTGCATCTCAGGAGCCCAGAGCCAGTGCCATGGGACATATGGGGAGACATGGCGATTCCGAAAGATGACGAGATAGGGGTCCTCGTCTCACTCCCCATCCAGGATAGATGTAAACCAATGTCACACAAACTTCTGGACTATAACAAGGAAACAGAACTGTGTACCTTGTAAAAAGCTGAAGAAAAGAAAAATATAAAGTTCCATGGAGTGAACATTACGGGTCCAGGACTGCAGCTGGAGCTTGAAGGTTGACCAGAGGGTAGTCAAGTTGGATATCTGCTGGAACGTGACCGGTGAGGTGTAGAAGAGGCCTTCTTCGCTGATCCTTGGCAGGGGTCCAGAGCCTAGAATGAGCTGACGGGGCCCATGGAGTAGATAGCGGTGGAAGTAGATCCACAGCTAGAAGAGGTGAACGTCCCAGACCTTTAAGGAAGGCTTCTCCTTCATGGAGGTCACACAGGACATGTTGTTTTCCCTCCTTTGTAACACTTAGATGGAACGGAAAACCCCAGTGATAGGGAACTTTATGTGATTGCAGATGTGCGGCAATGGGCTGTAGGCTTCACCTTTTTGCAAGGTGATAGGAGAGAGCAGGGCCGCGAATAATCCAGTACAACTGACCCTGTTGTACCGGGCCCGGCGAGCAGGGGGGGCCAGAGCAATCTGAACAGGGTTTAGAATAAAAAAAAAAAAAGTCTAACTGCACAGGGCTGGCCGAGGGAGGAGGCCATCATGAGTCTATCTATGTGAGAGAGCGAGTGACAGGAGAGGGGGGCGGCGCTCCTGCGCCCTTTATGAACGCACCACCGCTGCCTGTATGGTATGATAAGGGGGCTGGAGTGTGAGCAACTGAGCATAGTCAGTAAAACATACACAGGAACTGTAGGGAACCAGTCAGCACTGGAAGAAGCCAGCTAAAGCAAGGAATTAAGTAAAGCTGGGTACACACACATCAAAATTCAGTTTAGCGGGGATCAGCCAAATTTTAATCTCTGTGTAGCCCTCCCTGTTAGAAGCCAATCATTAGACCCCTTTAGTATATTCATGCCATCCCACATACTGACTCCTACCACCTTGATCACTTCAAATCACTGAAGTAGTCATTGTGGTTAGAGTGTTCCTTTAATATCTCTCAGAAAAAGTAAACCTCTGTATGCTGATTCCATTTCATTTGATCATCCTCTAGTTGTGTTAAATTGGTGGGGGTGGTTCTGTATACCCTAATACCCCAGCCTCTCGGTATAGGGGCAGGGCCAGGGATGGGGCTGATGGAGGGATCAGGGGCGGGACCAGGGGTGGAGCTAAAGGATTTCTATCAGCAGCCCTGGGAGAGAGAAACAACGTCATATGATGGCGTCCCAGAACGAGAGCCGCACTGCCCCACCATCATTTGACGGTGGGGCTGGCGGCAAGTAGACAGCACGAGTATATTCACATTTATCAACAACATGGTTGTCCAGTGAATGGTGTACTTTTTCATGTGTGTTTGTATAGACTCTATTTTATATGTGTACTTTTTTTCCTTTTTTAACATGTATTAATACAATTATGTTTTTTAATCAATGAATTTTGGTGATCTTGTCGCCCCAAAAATCCAGTTTCCAAATGGGAGATATCTTGTTTTTTTTAACATAGAGAACATAGGATTGATATCAGAGGATACTATACTTGCCAGTCTTCCTTTGTAATTTATGTGATCAACTGCCCATGTGGGCTCCTCTATGTCGGCGAGACTGCACACAAATTTAAAGATCCCATTGCACTCCATAAATTTTTTTAATAAGAGATAATATAACTTAATTACCACTGGCTAGGAATTTTGTTGAGAAAAGGTGTGGAATCTCACAGTTAAAATTCATGGTCATAGAAGGGGTCAATCCCAATAGGAGAGGTGGCAACCGCAAATTAATTCCAAGAAATAAGAAGGTACAGAGGATACATTTTTTAGATACATTACATCTGAAAGGGTTATCTGATATGGATTCATACCTGTTTGTGTAAGTTAACCATCTTTACCAATTTAGGATACTTTTTTCACATGTAGTCAGGGCTGTCTTTAATATTGATTGGACCCTGGGCAAACATTTTCCTGGGCCCTCCCGAATCCACTTGTCAACTATTTTCAGGCAGTGCAGGCTCAAGGAGCAGATGCTTTGGGCCCCATAGCAATGACTGGGCCTGGGGCAGCTGCCCCTCTTGCCCTGCCTTAAAGATGGCCCTGCATAAATTAGCACATAGAGCCAGAAGAGATGATGTGCATATTTAATTGCTATAGTCTTTCTCCTGCATCACCATGTAGACTGTTGCTCCTCCTCTGCTTAACTCCCGCAGACTTTTGCTTCCAGGACTTCCACACCCATTACCATGTAAGGATGAGGACATCACTCTTGACTGTGTAAGGGTGATGTTCCCAGAACTCCTCTCCTCCTGCACAAAACATATCCTGAAGTAAAGTAATGTCACATCTTCTTCTGTAAGCAAGAAGGACCCACTCTAAATAGTTCCTTAAGCTGGCTCTGGTTGCTCGCTGCTACTAGGCCAGAGGCCTGCAACACCTCTCCCCGGATGCCTAGTAGTTTAAAAGCACATGTTGGATGGTGGACTACTGTTCCCAGCTAGCCCAGCCTGCAAATCCTGAGCCCCCGGGCTGCATCGATTGGACACACATCCCCACAGTCTCTCCTCTGATCCAGGACTCCTCATCATTGACCGTGTAGCGATGAGGACTTCACTAATGACCGTGTAGAAGTGAAGTTCCCTCACAGACTTTCTGGCACATCCTGCCCTCCACTGTGGTAACACTCACTGACCTTTCTCTGCCCTGAGTCCTTGATGGAGAACTTGACCGGACCGTACATTCCGACAGCTTCACCTGCCCCTCTGCTCCAGGAGTTCCTTATCAACAACCGCGTGATGAAAAGGACATCGACAATGACCGTGTAAAGGCAAAGTTCCCTCACAGTTCTCCCCGGCCTCCTCCTGTGATCAGAACACCCCCCCCATATGGGGGTGCCCTCCTGCTTCTGTCTAGTATTCCATTCTCCACTTCACTCAGCCGACAACTCTCTCCAGTGACATGTTACCTCTGCTTATATAGGAGGCCCGCCCCCTGCCAATACCAAGTGGGGATTGGTCAGGGCTCCCACATGAGCTGCCTGCCACTCCAGTTCCAGGCCCTGCCCCTCTTCCAGAACATTCTCCCTGGAAGCAGGGGAGGTGCCTCAGAACTAGAGCACAGGTGGTCACACCCACTGCTACTCTAACCACTCCCAGCCCCCAGCTCAAAACAGACAGGCCTAGCTCAAAGCATAGGCCTGCCTAAATTTACCTGCACTGACAGACTAAACCATCAAAAATCCTAAACTAGCACCTACCTATCGGTAGAGGGTACTACATATATTTATATTTAGGGGAGTATATCTGCATAGCTTGATATAAATGAATAATGATAATTTGAAATCACTGAATGTGTACTGAATATGAAATAAAGAGTAAAACAACTTTATTCGATGATTTAAACATCCTGATTTAGAGTTTATATTTTCGTATTGAAGTTACTATTCTTCTGTTGTTTGTTCTGTAGTGTAAATCGGTGTCAGTCGATGTGTATAAAGTTCTGGTGATTGTGTCTCCTCCTGGGCAGAGCTGCCGGTGACATGAAATGTTCTCCTCTGTTCTGTGTCTGTTACCTGCTGATACCCATCCTTCCCATCACATCCTATGGAGAAGTATTGCCCCAGAAATCAGCACCGGCTTGTAGACTTCATATGCAAAAGCCATTGTTTGAGTATGAATATTACCAGGAGGGAGATGTCATTATTGGAGGATTAATCTCTGCTCACATTTTCTGTGACTATCAGAGAAATGTGGAAGATGGCAGTATTGGTTACCCTAATGCATCTGAGTCAACTGTACACTTTTCTTGTTGTTACTAGTAAGTCTCTGGTTATCTTTGCTCTCTGCATAACTCAACATACAGAAAATATGTTTTTCTTGAATTATATTGTATAATTTTATGAAAATGAACAAATGTATCTACTGATATTTTATATATTTGATTACAGTCTGTTTTTCACCAATATACAATGAATACATTTTGGCTTCTGTCATATGTTATCTTTAGACTATAGGTCAACGGGGGAGGGGTGGGAGAGGAGGAGGGACACCGAGGAAGAATGCCCAGGCGAACAAGGGAGGAGAGAGAAATCCACCCCCATATTACCAGAACAAAGACAAAACTGCACCCCAAAGAGAAGAAGGGGGTGCCGATCGGGACGCAGGGCACAATCCAAAAAAGCGAACGCGGGACAACTGAATAGCGGAATATACAACCTAAGTAAAATTGAGCTGAACCAAAAAGAACTAAATATACTAAATCTTGGACTAAAATGCGCCCCTAAAAAGAAGTTCAACAAGTTTGACGTGTTCATTGACACACACAAATTTATTAGAACACTTAATTTAAAAAAATATTTTTTAAGTGCTCCCACAAATTTTAAGCCAGCAGTCTCTTACATGGTGGAGAAAGTTGACAGCGGTCTAAAAAACAAGTCAATTTTCAACCCCCAAATCTCAAGCAATCACTTCATTGAGGTATTTAAGAATTTGGTTCTAAAGGATCTGGAAGAATTAACTCCAAAAAAACACATTAATCCAGATCATATTAGAGAAGGTATTCGTTCACTAGAGGAGCAAAAAGAGATCATCATACGACCAGCTGACAAGGGTGGAGGTGTGGTGATAATGGATAAAACCTTCTACATCAACCAACTCAATGAACTCCTAGCAGTAAATCCAACTGAACCGTATAAGAACCAGCTGGACCTGCTTATTGAATGGGGATACCATACCAATGCACTTAATCTCAAAGAGAAACGATACTTGGTCCCTAGTGCGTGCAGAATACCAATCATCTACACGCTTCCGAAAGTTCACAAAAATGCTAAAATCCCCCCTGCCCGACCCATTGTAAACGGCATTGGGTCGGTAACTGCAAGACTCTGGGAATATTTAGATAAGTTTTTGCAAGCTAGTGTCACCAATACAAGAGCATATTTGAAAGATACATCGGACCTATTGATGTTACTTGACTCGATTCAAATAAGCACTACTAATAACACCTTTCTAGTCACGGCCGATGTATGTTCATTATACACCATTATCCAACATGAAGACGTTGCCTTGTCATTAAATTAGGCACTCAGCAAAAGAGACGATATATCGTACTCCCAAAAGAGATTCATAGGACAAGCGTTGGAGTACTGTATGACGCACAACTACTTTTGGTGGGACGACCAATTCTACTCACAGCAGGTTGGCGTGGCTATGGGAGCTAAATATGCTCCCAGCCTCGCCAACCTCTTCATGGCTGAGTGGGAGGATAGGTTCATCTTCAGCAAAAATCCCCCGCAATTGAAATTTTATAGGAGATTTATTGATGACCTCCTATTGATTTGGGAGGGATCCAGGGAATCGGTTATAGAGTTCCTGGAGGCCTTGAATGTGAACAATAATAATATTAAACTTGAGTATCAAGTAAGTGACACAACCATCAACTTTTTAGATGTGACCATAGAAAAGGAAGGTGCGAGATTATGCACTAAAGCATATTTCAAACCCACTGATCGTAACAGCTTTTTGCCCATTCATAGTGGACACCACCCTGCCTGGATCAAAAACATCCCTAAGGGACAAATGTTGAGGATTCGGCGGAACTGCACTAAGGCGAAAGACTATTATGAACAATCATTGATCTTAAAGAATAAGTTCACTCAAAAGGGCTACACTGAAAAATCATTAGATAAGATCATTGATGACGTTGCTCTAATTCCAAGGGAGATGTGCTTGAGGAAGAAAGGCAAACAAGAAAACGAACAACAGCAATTGAACTTTATTTCAGATTTCCATTGTCAGTACAAAGAGGTACAAAACATTTATGAGAGACACTGGCATATTCTATGCAGGGACAGGCATTTGGGAGACATTTTAAATAATCGACCAAGATTTATTTATAGAAGAGCTCCAAACTTTGGAGACCGAATCGTTAAGAAACTTTTAGATCCACCAAATCAACAATTCCTGAGAATAGACTTAAAAGGATTTTATGCTTGCAGGAAATGTATCTGTTGTAGGACCGTGAGTGTCAATAATAGGGGGAAAACAGAAATCACAAACAGAGATGGTGAGGTTTTCCAAATAGAAGAATTCATCACTTGTAATTCAACCCATGTTGTGTACCTTATGTGGTGCCCATGTGGGTTGCTCTACGTAGGCAGAACGAAAAGACTACTGAGAATTCGGATTTCGGAGCACTTGGCAAATATAAGGAAAGGTTTTCAGTACCATAGTGTTTCATTACACTTTAAAGAAAAACATGACCAGGACCCAACACTTCTACAGTTTTGCGGAATAGACATTATTCATCCCTCTTGGAGAGGCTCAAATAGGGTCAGAGACCTCAGCCAAAGGGAAACCCGCTGGATCTTTTTATTAAAAAGCCTAACGCCGCGGGGGTTAAACGTAGAATTGGACCTCAACTGTTTTTCTATTTTCAAATATACCACGTCCACAGACACTCCTCGGTCCATGTATACAACGTCCACAAACACTCCTCTGTCTAAGGTTTTGTTCACCACCTCCTCATAAAAGGTTATCAGAGTTATTTGTCTTTCATGAATTCATGCTGTCTGTTGCTTAAAATAATATTTTTTTCAGCAAGAACTGGCATAGGAATATTTGCAGAGGAGCATTGAGGGCTATACCAAGGGATGGAAATAAGGGGAGATCTATGCGCAAACCAACGGGAAAGATAGATCAGTGGGCAGCTGCCAACATCAGGGTGTTCTCACACCAAAAAGCAAAATGATTATAATGGTGGTGTGGTGTGGTGTGGCGCTTACCAAAACAAATTTAATAAAATGATTCCCCGGAGGTATCACAGGAAAAAATATAGCTCCACAAGGATTTTAAGCGTCTGAGGCTTGATATCTTATAGATGATGAAGACAGCAACCAGATTGTCACAGCCTCTAACAATCAATGAGCAACCACCTACTTCCCCTTTAATCACAGACTTTGTGAGGAAGCACGGGTAAACTGACAGCACACAACACTCCAGGCCTCCAAGTTACAATAAAAAGCTCTTGAATAAGTGTATTAACTCAATAGTGCTCTCAAAGCAATAACCTAAATAATTCTTAAATCCTCAACGATCACTGAATAATTAGTTTCAAAGGAATGTGTAATAGTTCTCATCAAAAAATTCCCAATAATAGTCCTCAAATTATCATACATTAATGAATTAAATAAATAATCAAAATGTAATAAATATTAAAATATATACTCATCCAGTGAAATTGTGCAAAAAAACGTCTCATATGCAAAAATATAACAAAGGTGCAAAAAACGGCAAATGAATAAATGACTCACTCTTAATGGTTTTAAATTAAAAAATATAAAAATTAAAAAAAAAAAAAATATATATATATATATATAAAATAATATAATTATGTAGTATATAATAAATAGTGTCACAATAAAGATTTGTGCAAAAAATATGTGCAAAAAATCAAAAAAAGTGTGCAAAAATTAGCAAAAGATGTGCAAAAAGTAGCAAAAATGTGCACCATGCATAAAGTGCAAGACAATGTTCTAACAGATATGTCATTCCATAGTGCAAAAAAGCTAAAACAATAGCCTGTGCAATTGAAGTCCCATATACGGTGCAATTTGAATTGTGCAGTTCGATTGTGAATAGAATCTTCAACATATTTCTAGTTTCCACAAATAACTTCCGTGCCCTTGTGTAGATCAATCGACGGTGTCCAAGTGTTTCCCCCAAACTCTCACCTTATTTAAGGCAAGTAATAGCCTTAATAATGTTGGCCTCCAGCTGTTACTACGTTCCTCTGTGTTCCCCTATAGATGGCTCCTATCTCCTCCACTGCTGTAGCCTCCAGGTCA
The DNA here is from genome assembly GCA_028564925.1 of Lithobates sylvaticus. Classification (NCBI taxonomy): domain Eukaryota; kingdom Metazoa; phylum Chordata; class Amphibia; order Anura; family Ranidae; genus Lithobates; species Lithobates sylvaticus. The sequence continues at coordinate 22,299,779 of CM053026.1, forward strand.
CACAGTCAATTCTTAGCCCAGGGATGGTAAGCGGTTTAGGGGAAGGAATGAACATGCTCCATAGTGTAGTAATGATTTACAGATTTATTAAGTAAAAACACTTACATATAAAAAAACGAATATCAGCAATCTTAGCAACAGATGGTTACGACCTTGGCCGCGGTCCGAACCCTGGCGTCACCTGACTCTCCTCCCTCACGCGTATCGTCACAGTACACGTGACTTTCTCAAAGGTGTGGAGTCAGGTGTACGGCGGTGACTTTAAAACGAGCAGAGACTGTCGGCTATTACCTTATTTATTGATATGCCGTTACGAGCTTACTCATAGCTTGCCCTTCTTGGGGATCTCCCTCCTATATGGTGATGGTTTTTATTTTTTATGGAGCATGTTCATTCCTTCCCCTAAACCGCTTACCAACCATGGGCTAAGAATTGACTGTGTGACCTGGAGGCTACAGCAGTGGAGGAGATAGGAGCCATCTATAGGGGAACACAGAGGAACGTAGTAACAGCTGGAGGACAACATTATTAAGGCTATTACTTGCCTTAAATAAGGTGAGAGTTTGGGGGAAACACTTGGCATGAACACCACCGATTGGTCTACACAAGGGTAAGGAAGTTATTTGTTGAAACTAGAAATATATTGAAGATTCTGTTCACAATCAAACTGCACAATTCAAGTTGCACCGTATATGGGACTTTAATTGCACAGGCTATTGTTTTAGCTTTTTTTCACTATGGAATGACATATCTGTTAGAACATTGTCTTGCACTTTATGCATGGTGCACATTTTTGCTAATTTTTGCACACTATTTTTTGCACATATTTTTTGCACAAATCTTTATTGTGACACTATTTATTATAAACTACATAATTATATATATATATATATTTTTTTTTTATATTTTTTTTTAAACCATTAAGAGTGAGTCATTTATTCATTTTCCGTTTTTTGCACCTTTGCTTTATTTTTCCATATGAGGCGTTTTTTGCACAATTTCACTGGATGAGTATATATTTTAATATTTATTACATTTTGATTATTTATTTAATTAATTAATGTATGATAATTTGCGGACTATTATTGGGAATTTTTTGATGAGAACTATTACACATTCCTTTGAAACTATTTAGTCAGTGATCGTTAAGGATTTACAAATTATTTAGGTTATTGCTTTGAGAGCACTATTTAGTAAATACACTTATTCAAGAGCTTTTTATTGTAACTTGGAGGCCTGGAGTGTTATGTGCTGTCAGTTTACCCGTGCTTCCTCACAAAGTCTGTGGTTCACTATACCAAGGGATAATTTGAGGCACTGGGAGTATTGGGAGTCATTTTGAGTAATTGGGAGTAAGTGGAGAAACTGGGAGTATGGGAAGTATTTGTGAGTAACTTGGTGCATTGCAACAAGTAGGAGTAACTTGGAGTATTGGAACTTGGAGGAAGGGGAGGATGAGCCAGCGCCACTCCTGAACCATACCAGTCCACATGTCCTCAACATGAGGGTGTGGAGGCTTTAAGGCAGGGGGGCTCTTCCCTCCCCTGCCCCAAAGAACCTTATCCCCATGATGATGGGGACAAGGACTTCTTTCCAACAACCCTGGGCAAGGGGGCCCCCAGATACCAGCCCCCCTCTACTTGAATGAGTATTGGGTACACAGTACCCATACCCATTCCCCAAAAAAGTAATAAACACAAGAGACAGTTTTTGACAAATCCTGTGATGTCAGAAGGAGCGGTGATGCCGGGTGATGTAGCTAGGTGGCTCCGCCCCTTGCCTAAATAAGAAATGTCAAAGTGGAGAGGAGGCATTCAGCGGGAGGACTCCCAGGAGGCGGAAGCGGTTTAAATTTTTGGGATTTTTCAAGTCTGGCAGGCGGCGTGATTGATGCTGAATTAACATTGAGGGACATGCTCGCTCATCCCACCCTCTCCTTACCTGCCAGGCTGCATGCCCAGATAAGAGTCTGGTATTGATTTGGGGGGGACCTCATGCCATTTTTTTTATATAAATTTTAGTGTGGGGTTCCCCACCAAATGGTACGGATGGGGGGGGGGGGGCCATGACATTTTTTTCTTTCTATCTCTATCTTTCAAATAGTCGGGTGCCGGCAATTGTAACCGCGAGTCAATGAAAATGGGGTTTTACTCGTATTTTTTTTCTTTTGAAATGTCATTTTTGCTGCAGCATGTTTTATGCATGCTACAGATGCGGGTACATTGTACCCCTACTCATTCACCAAGTGTCAAAACATAATAACCACAAGACACCACAGCCCAGGGTTGTCGGGAAGAGGCCTTGTCCCACCCCATCCCCATTTTAGCTTGAAATGCTTTCATTTTATTTATCACATTTCTGATGTTTATTAAATATTTCTTCAGCTGGTTGTGTTTTTTCTGTAAGAGTATTCCAATCTGCTCTGTGGGGTTTCACCCCGTTCCCCCGCAAATGTCTTCCAGCACTTCTAATCTAGAACTGTTCTCTTCCGTGCCTCATGCACACTTTTCTGAAACTGCTCACTTTTATACCCCTCCTCCAATACTGCTCACCTCTACACCCCTCCTCCAATACTGCTCACCTCTACACCCCTCCTCCAATACTGCTCACCTCTACACCCCTCCTCCAATACTGCTCACCTCTACACCCCTCCTCCAATACTGCTCACCTCTACACCCCTCCTCCAATACTGCTCACCTCTACACCCCTCCTCCAATACTGCTCACCTCTACACCCCTCCTCCAATACTGCTCACCTCTACACCCTTCCTCCAATACTGCTCACCTCTACACCCCTCCTCCAATACTGCTCACCTCTACACCCCTCCTCCAATACTGCTCACCTCTACACCCCTCCTCCAATACTGCTCACCTCTACACCCCTCCTCCAATACTGCTCACCTCTACACCCCTCCTCCAATACTGCTCACCTCTACACCCCTCCTCCAATACTGCTCACCTCTACACCCCTCCTCCAATACTGCTCACCTCTACACCCCTCCTCCAATACTGCTCACCTCTACACCCCTCCTCCAATACTGCTCACCTCTACACCCCTCCTCCAATACTGCTCACCTCTACACCCCTCCTCCAATACTGCTCACCTCTACACCCTCCTCCAATACTGCTCACCTCTATACCTCCTGCATCCTCCTCCAATACTGCTCACCTCTACACCCCTCCTCCAATACTGCTCACCTCTACACCCCTCCTCCAATACTGCTCACCTCTACACCCCTCCTCCAATACTGCTCACCTCTACACCTCTCCTCCAATACTGCTCACCTCTACACCTCCTGCACCCTCCTCCAATACTGCTTACCTCTACACCCTCCTCCAATACTGCTCACCTCTATACCTCCTGCATCCTCCTCCAATACTGCTCACCTCTACACCCCTCCTCCAATACTGCTCACCTCTACACCCCTCCTCCAATACTGCTCACCTCTACACCCCTCCTCCAATACTGCTCACCTCTACACCTCTCCTCCAATACTGCTCACCTCTACACCTCCTGCACCCTCCTCCAATACTGCTTACCTCTACACCCTCCTCCAATACTGCTCACCTCTATACCTCCTGCACCCTCCTCCAATACTGCTTACCTCTACACCCTCCTCCAATACTGCTCACCTCTATACCTCCTGCATCCTCCTCCAATACTGCTCACCTCTACACCCCTCCTCCAATACTGCTCACCTCTACACCCCTCCTCCAATACTGCTCACCTCTACACCCCTCCTCCAATACTGCTCACCTCTACACCCCTCCTCCAATACTGCTCACCTCTACACCTCTCCTCCAATACTGCTCACCTCTACACCTCCTGCACCCTCCTCCAATACTGCTCATTTCCACATCTCTCCTCCAATACTGCTTACCTCTACACCTCCTGCATCCTCCTCCAATACTGCTCACCTCTACACCCCTCCCCCAATACTGCTTAGCTCTACACCTCCTGCATCCTCCTCCAACACTGCTCACCTCTACACCCCTCCTCCAATACTGCTCACCTCTACACCCCTCCTCCAATACTGCTCACCTCTACACCTCCTGCACCCCTCCTCCAATACTGCTCACCTCTACACCTCCTGCACCCCTCCTCCAATACTGCCCACCTCTACACCTCCTGCACCCCTCCTCCAATACTGCTCAGCTCTACACCTCCTGAACCCTCCTCCAATATTGCTTACCTCTACACCCCCTACACCCCTCCTCCAATACTGCTCACCTCTACACCTCCTGCACCCATCCTCCAATACTACTCACCTCTACACATCCTGCACCTTCCTCCAATACTGCTCACCTCTACACCTCCTGCACCTTCCTCTAATACTGCTCACCTCTACACCTCCCGCACCCATCCTCCAATACTGCTCGCCTTTACACCTCCTGCACCCTCCTCCAATACTGCTCACCTCTACACCTCCTGCACCCCTCCTCCAATACTGCTTGCCTCTACCCCTCCTGTACCCTCCTCCAATACTGCTCACCTTAACACCTCCTGCACCCTTTCTCCAATACTGCTCACCTTTACACCTCCTGCACCCCTCCTCCAATACTGCTCGCCTCTACACCTCCTGCACCTTCCTCCAATACTGCTCACCTCTTCACCTCCTGCACCCCTCCTCCAATACTGCTCACCACTACACCTCCTGAACCCCTCCTCCAATACTGCTCTCCTCTACACCTCCTGCACCCTTCCTGCAATACTGCTTGCCTCTACACCTCCTGCCCCCTCCTCCAATACTGCTTACCTGTATACCTCCTGCACCCCTCCTCCAATACTGCTCACCTCTACACCTCCTGCCCCCTCCTCCAATACTGTTTGCCTCTACACCTCCTGCATCCTCCTCCAATACTGCTCACCTCTTCACCTCCTGCACCCCTCCTCCAATACTGCTCACCACTACACCTCCTGAACCCCTCCTCCAATACTGCCTCTCCATTTCTTATAACCCTTTTCAAACACTGCTTACCCCTGCACCCCCCAGGCACTGAGCAAATTATTTATTACAGGTACTTATATAGTGATTTCAATTTACACAGCGCTTCACATATATATATATATATATATATATATAAGAAGGCCAGTATGGTGGCCTGAAGTTATGGGAGGAGCCCGGGGGGGTATTTAACCAGCCCACAGGCTGCCGGTCTTTGTCGGTTTCCTGTGTGAGATATCTGTTACGTCAGACATCTAGGGCCGACTATTCGAGACAAAGCGTTTGTGAGTTCCTGTTCGTGAGTTCCCATATTCGTTAGTCCCGTCTTTGTCAGTTGTGTTGAAAGTTCTGTGTTTCGTGTCCGTGAGTCGTTATTGTTCGTGTCATGTCACACTCGTGTTACCGAGTCGCAGGTTCAGTACAACACATCTGGTTAGGCTGTTGCAGGTAGGGCTTCGGCTCGCGATTTTCATTTCCATGCACCGCTTTTTTCATGTCACTAAACCCGCAATAACTCACGAATCACTCACAAACATGTCACCCGCACATGTTTGTTACCAAACAACGGATGTTACCAGGTGTCACAGACGACTCGTAGTCGCTCGATCATGACACTCCGGTCGATGCCGCATCAGGAACTCATTTCGCAAACATTTCACCTGTTCGAATCGCACAATCTTTTTTGAATCGTTTAAAAAACATTGGCGAGCCATTTCGGATCCATCCGAAACACTTTGAATCATTTCTATCATTTCATATCATTTCTGTACCATGTCAACCATTTTGAATCCTTTCATTTTATTTCAATCATTTAATTTCTGTCACGAGCTGCGCTCCAATTCGAATCTCGTTGCATCTCCGATGCACTGATTCGCTCCGGTGTGCCCCAGACTGCGGCCTAATTTCAATACATGCTCCAGAGACAGACTCACTATTGGTTACAGATGCAGGCTCCGATTCTAGTCTTTGTCATGGTAACTGTCACTTATTACGTTCCGATTTGAATCCAGTCGCATCCAAGATGCAGCGATTACTCCGGTTCGCCCAGCTGCTTCGGCCTCATTTCAGTACATACTCCAGAGATGGATTCACTGTTTGGAAGTAGCCTCAGTTGTTGATTCTAGTCTTTGTCATGGCATCATTTCTGTCACATATTATGTTCCGTTTCGAATCCAGTCGCAACCGAAAAAAATGCACAGATTCGATCCGGTGCGCCCAGCTGCTTCGTCCTCTTTTCAGCACATGCGCCAGAGACGGATTCACTTGTCGGTAGTAGCCTCAGTTGTTGATTCTAGTCTTTGTCATGGCATATCATTTCTGTCACTTATTACGCTCCGATTCGAATCCAGACGCATCCAGTCGATGCACCGGTTCGACTCGGTACGCCCAGCTGCTCGGCCTCATTTCAATACATGCTCCAGAGACAGATTCACTTTAAAGGTTTGGTCAGTTTTGATTCTCATCTTTGACATGGTATGTCATTTCTGTGTCACCTTACCACGTTCCGACACAAATCCAATCATGTCCCCGCACTAATTCGTCTCGGCGTGCCCAGGACCAGCCTCATTTCGGTACAGGCTCCAGAATCCGATCGTGCTCAGTCACAAAACCGTGACATGGCGATTCGGGCTTCTGTCATGGCAGTTCAATCATTTCACCTCACGTATTGCGCTCTGATTCAAATTCTGTGGCATCTACGATGTACCAATCCGTCCCAGTGTGCCCCAGGTATTTGGCATAAATTCACCGTTGTTTCATTTCAGTACATGCTCCAGAGTCCGGTTCGCAGTCACTCGCAATGTGGTACGACTGAGCCAGGCCTCTGTCATGGAAGTCTATTTCATCAAAGGCAACATGTCATTTCATTTAATTTGTGTTGTTGTCTGTCATTTCATTCCATTTCATTCTGATTTAAAATCCCTAAGTCACTGACGCCTGTTGATATCATCAATTCTAAACCAAATTACAGGGTAAACAGCAAACAACTCTCAAACGAGTGTTATCTCTCGCATTTTCTTCAGGTAAGTCGGATTCAGTAGGTCTATTTCATCAAAGGCAACATGTCATTTCATTTAATTTGTATTGTTGTCTGTCATTTCATTCCATTTCATTCCATTCCATTCTGATTTAAAATCCCTAAGTCACTGACGCCTGTTGATATCATTAATTCTAAACCTAAACCAAATTACAGGGTAAACAGCAAACAACTGTCAAACGAGTGTTATCTCTCGCATTTTCTTCAGGTCAGTCGGATTCAGTAGGTCCACCTGCACCAGCTTGAACGGTGCTTCAGCAGGTAAAGAATAAAAATAAATAAAAAAAAGAGGGGGGGCATGGATACCCAGCTTAGGTACGTATACAGCAGAGAGCACATACAAGACTTAAATTCACCCTCTATAGGCTCCAGTCTGCGAAAACACTCACCCCAGAGGACAAGGCAGCAGGCTTCATAAAGCCACAACATGTCTTCAGCCGGCAGTGAAGACCTTACGGCCCCTCTGTCACCCTCTCCAGTCTCCGAGAGTGGCAGTGTTCAGTCTCTCAGGGGGAGGACTATCCCTAGACTGACAGCAGAGCTGAGGCGTAGAGGGGTGCCCTTTCCTACCACGACCAGGAAGGCAGAGCTGTTCAGGCTCCTCTTTCCTCCGCCTGCCATGGCAGGATCTAGCATCCAACAGGCGTCATTGGATTCAATCTTGTCTGCCATCGCTCAGCTGCACACCCTTGTGTCATCCCTGTCCTCATCAGTCATCGAGGTAGAGAACAGGGTGACACTGTTGGAGACCAGCCTGGCCACTGCAACCCCTGACCCTGCCGTAGTTCAAACCGTCGCAACACCTTCTACAGGTATCGTAGTTTGGAGTCCGGTTATACACCCCTCTCACCTGGTACCACCCAATGCCAGGAAGGACATCCTAGAGGGCAAAGATGTCAACCTGGCCTCACTCCTGATCTCGGTACACGACCTGGCAGAGAACAAGGCGTACACCTGGGGGATGTCTCTGTTATCCTGAAAGCCAAGGACCCCAGGCTTAACAGGAAACTCTCTGTGGCAGAGTTTACTTTGGCATTCGGTATGTTCAGGGATGTGGTGTGTTCAGCCTCCCCTGGCAGACGGGAGGAGCTGGACTTATACCTCCACGTAGTCGTAGACCTAGGCTACAAATACGGTGGCTTTGGGTTTTACGACTACCACCGCTCCTTCTCAGCCAAAGCCGCAGCAAGGTTTCTCCAGCTCCATGTACCCACAGACTGGAGCGTCTTGGATTCGGAGCTGTTCTGCCGGCACTTTGTGGGCCTACGGTCACCACTATGTGCCATATGCCAGTCAGCGACCCACACCGCTGTCTGGTGTGCCAATTCAGCTACCGTCCAACAGATAGACAACGCGGCTACTACCAGCGCAGGTCAGGGTCAGCAGGCCCCTGCACAAGGGCCAAAAACGGACAAACTTGGACGACTAGTTCGGATGGCCGGGGGAGCGGCAATCTGTAACGATTACAACTATGGCTCTTGTAATTTTAGTCAGTGCCGCCTACTCCAGGTGTGTACCCTGTGTCAGAGGGCTCACCCCAGGATCCTATGTGAGGTAAGGCAGAGGAAGGCGTGACTAAGCCGGGTCAACATTGCATGGCTCGGCTTCTACTTGATCGCACATCCCACTCCATCCCTGGCTGTCTACCTCATCAGAGGCTTCACAGAGGGGTTCCACACCGGGCTCATCTCCCTGCCCCACACCACCCACAAGTGCAGGAACCTGCGATCAGCAGCCACAGATGAACAAGCCATCGACCAGCTCCTACAGACAGAGTTAGACCGGGACTTCATGATAGACCCTTTCATCCAGCCTCCCTTCAACACATGGAGGGTTAGCCCTATCGGGCTTGTGCAAGGAAAATTTTCCAATAAATTACGTTTGATTTACGACTTGTCAGCGCCTCATTCCTCCTCCATTCCCAGTCTTAACTCCCTTATCCCCTCCGAGGAGTTCTCCCTTAAGTATGCCTCAGTAGACATGGCCATCCAAGCCATACTTAAGACAGGCACAGGTACCTGGCTTTCCAAGGCAGATATTTCAGATGCCTTCAAATTGTTGCCCATACATCCCTCCCTTTGGTGCTGACATGGCATCAAATGGAGGGCATCATATTACTTTGCCACCAAATTGACCTTCGGGTCCAAGAGTAGCCCCTGGCTATTTTATATAAGTTCACCCAGACCCTCAGTTGGATCCTCCTACACAAAGCACAGTGCCAAGAGGTCATCCACTACCTGGACGTCTTCCTGCTGATAGAGCCGCCCGAGACAACCCCAGGGGACCTCAACAGGTTAAGGGTGGTTTTCAATAACCTGAATGTCTCCATCGCGGAGCACAAGGTTGACGGCCCAGCACAAAAGATCACGTTCCTGGGTGTCAACCTGGATACCCGGGTCATGCAGGCCAGCCTTCCCCCAGACAAACTGGACCGCATCAGAATGGTTCTCCGGGAGTTTACCCATGCCGGAGGATGTACCCAGAAGCAACTTCAGTCCCTTATCGGGATGCTGAATTTCACAATGCGGATCATCCCCCAGGGCCGCTCCTTCGTGTCCCGGCTGCTAGTGTACCTGTCCCACTAGGGATGGGCCCGGTGCTCGATGCGAACCCACGTTCGCATCGAGCACCGGGCGTTCGCTCGCTCGGCGAGCCCAGAACTATTTTGGCCGCTCGCATCACGTTCGTGTGATGCGAGCGGCCCCGCAATGCATTGCGGCCGGCGCGGCCGGCGCAGTGCATTGCTGGCTGATGATTGGCCAAGCATGCACTGTGACCCCGCATGCTTGGCCAATCACAGCCCCGGAATTTCGAAGAGCCATAATTGGCTACAGGCAGGACGCCTGTAGCCAATTACAGCTCAGGGGCTGTAGTACACGCCCCCCTATAAAAGGCCGCCACGCCGTCTGCACCGGTCACATGCTGTTCCGGCGCAGATTGAGCAGGCTAGATCTGTGACACTCTGCTGCATTTAGTTAGTTAGAGAGATTTACTTACAGAGATTGAGTTAGATAGATTCAGTTACAAAGATTGATTAAGAAAGAGGGGCTTGTAGTGTGTTCGTGGCAGGCAGGCAGAGCTCCTATATTTTGTTCCCAGAAGCACCTATAGGACTTGTAGTGTGTTAGTGGCAGGCAGGCAGAGCTCCTATATTTTGTTACCAGAAGCACCTATAGGACTTGTAGTGTGTTCGTGGCAGGCAGGCAGAGCTCCTATATTTTGTTACCAGAAGCACCTATAGGACTTGTAGTGTGTTCGTGGCAGGCAGGCAGAGCTCCTATATTTTGTTCCCAGAAGCACCTATAGGACTTGTAGTGTGTTCGTGGCAGGCAGGCAGAGCTCCTATATTTTGTTCCCAGAAGCACCTATAGGACTTGTAGTGTGTTCGTGGCAGGCAGGCAGAGCTCCTATATTTTGTTCCCAGAAGCACCTATAGGACTTGAAGTGTGTTAGTCCCATCACACAGACCTACATTTTCTTCCCAGAAGCACCTATAGGACTTGAAGTGTGTTAGTCCCATCACACAGAGATCATATATTTTGTTCCCAGAAGCACCTATAGGACTTGAAGTGTGTTAGTCCCATTACACACAGACCTACATTTTCTTCCCAGAAGCACCTATAGGACTTGAAGTGTGTTAGTCCCATTACACACAGACCTACATTTTCTTCCCAGAAGCACCTATAGGACTTGAAGTGTGTTAGTCCCATCACACAGAGATCATATATTTTGTTCCCAGAAGCACCTATAGGACTTGAAGTGTGTTAGTCCCATTACACACAGACCTACATTTTCTTCCCAGAAGCACCTATAGGACTTGAAGTGTGTTAGTCCCATCACACAGAGATCATATATTTTGTTCCCAGAAGCACCTATAGGACTTGAAGTGTGTTAGTCCCATTACACACAGACCTACATTTTCTTCCCAGAAGCACCTATAGGACTTGTAGTGTGTTCGTGGCAGGCAGGCAGAGCTCCTATATTTTGTTCCCAGAAGCACCTATAGGACTTGAAGTGTGTTAGTCCCATCACACAGACCTACATTTTCTTCCCAGAAGCACCTATAGGACTTGAAGTGTGTTAGTCCCATCACACAGAGATCATATATTTTGTTCCCAGAAGCACCTATAGGACTTGAAGTGTGTTAGTCCCATTACACACAGACCTACATTTTCTTCCCAGAAGCACCTATAGGACTTGAAGTGTGTTAGTCCCATTACACACAGACCTACATTTTCTTCCCAGAAGCACCTATAGGACTTGAAGTGTGTTAGTCCCATCACACAGAGATCATATATTTTGTTCCCAGAAGCACCTATAGGACTTGAAGTGTGTTAGTCCCATTACACACAGACCTACATTTTCTTCCCAGAAGCACCTATAGGACTTGAAGTGTGTTAGTCCCATCACACAGAGATCATATATTTTGTTCCCAGAAGCACCTATAGGACTTGAAGTGTGTTAGTCCCATTACACACAGACCTACATTTTCTTCCCAGAAGCACCTATAGGACTTGAAGTGTGTTAGTCCCATCACACAGAGATCATATATTTTGTTCCCAGAAGCACCTATAGGACTTGAAGTGTGTTAGTCCCATTACACACAGACCTACATTTTCTTCCCAGAAGCACCTATAGGACTTGAAGTGTGTTAGTCCCATCACACAGACCTTTATTTCCTTCCCAGAAGCACCTATAGGACTTGAAGTGTGTTAGTCCCATCACACAGAGATCATATATTTTGTTCCCAGAAGCACCTATAGGACTTGAAGTGTGTTAGTCCCATCACACAGACCTTTATTTCCTTCCCAGAAGCACCTATAGGACTTGAAGTGTGTTAGTCCCATTACACACAGACCTACATTTTCTTCCCAGAAGCACCTATAGGACTTGAAGTGTGTTAGTCCCATCACACAGAGATCATATATTTTGTTCCCAGAAGCACCTATAGGACTTGAAGTGTGTTAGTCCCATTACACACAGACCTACATTTTTTTCCCAGAAGCACCTATAGGACTTGAAGTGTGTTAGTCCCATCACACAGAGATCATATATTTTGTTCCCAGAAGCACCTATAGGACTTGAAGTGTGTTAGTCCCATTACACACAGACCTACATTTTCTTCCCAGAAGCACCTATAGGACTTGAAGTGTGTTAGTCCCATCACACAGAAATCATATATTTTGTTCCCAGAAGCACCTATAGGACTTGAAGTGTGTTAGTCCCATTACACACAGACCTACATTTTCTTCCCAGAAGCACCTATAGGACTTGAAGTGTGTTAGTCCCATCACACAGACCTTTATTTCCTTCCCAGAAGCACCTATAGGACTTGAAGTGTGTTAGTCCCATTACACACAGACCTACATTTTCTTCCCAGAAGCACCTATAGGACTTGAAGTGTGTTAGTCCCATCACACATAGATCATATATTTTGTTCCCAGAAGCACCTATAGGACTTGAAGTGTGTTAGTCCCATCACACAGACCTTTATTTCCTTCCCAGAAGCACCTATAGGACTTGAAGTGTGTTAGTCCCATTACACACAGACCTACATTTTCTTCCCAGAAGCACCTATAGGACTTGAAGTGTGTTAGTCCCATCACACAGAGATCATATATTTTGTTCTCAGAAGCACCTATAGGACTTGAAGTGTGTTAGTCCCATCACACAGAGATCATATATTTTGTTCCCAGAAGCACCTATAGGACTTGAAGTGTGTTAGTCCCATTACACACAGACCTACATTTTCTTCCCAGAAGCACCTATAGGACTTGAAGTGTGTTAGTCCCATCACACAGAGATCATATATTTTGTTCCCAGAAGCACCTATAGGACTTGAAGTGTGTTAGTCCCATCACACAGAGATCATATATTTTGTTCCCAGAAGCACCTATAGGACTTGAAGTGTGTTAGTCCCATTACACACAGACCTACATTTTCTTCCCAGAAGCACCTATAGGACTTGAAGTGTGTTAGTCCCATTACACACAGACCTACATTTTCTTCTCAGAAGCACCTATATGACTTGAAGTGTGTTAGTCCCATCGCACAGAGCTCCTCTATTTTCTTCTCAGCAGCACCCACAGGACTTCTAGTGTGTTAGTGGCATCACACAGAGCTCCTCTATTTTCTTTGCAGAAGCACCCACAGGACTTCTAGTGTGTTAGTGGCATCACACAGAGCTCCTCTATTTTCTTTGCATAAGCACCCACAGGACTTCTAGTGTGTTAGTGGCATCACACAGAGTTCCTCTATTTTCTTTGCATAAGCACCCACAGGACTTCTAGTGTGTTAGTGGCATCACACAGAGCTCCTCTATTTTCTTTGCAGAAGCACCCACAGGACTTCTAGTGTGTTAGTGGCATCACACAGAGCTCCTCTATTTTCTTTGCAGAAGCACCCATAGGACTTCTAGTGTGTTAGTGGCATCACACAGAGCTCCTATATTTTCTTCTCAGCAGCACCCACAGGACTTCTAGTGTGTTAGTGGCATCACACAGAGCTCCTCTATTTTCTTTGCAGAAGCACCCACAGGACTTCTAGTGTGTTAGTGGCATCACACAGAGCTCCTCTATTTTCTTTGCAGAAGCACCCACAGGACTTCTAGTGTGTTAGTGGCATCACACAGAGCTCCTCTATTTTCTTTGCAGAAGCACCCATAGGACTTCTAGTGTGTTAGTGGCATCACACAGAGCTCCTATATTTTCTTCTCAGCAGCACCCACAGGACTTCTAGTGTGTTAGTGGCATCACACAGAGCTCCTCTATTTTCTTTGCAGAAGCACCCACAGGACTTCTAGTGTGTTAGTGGCATCACACAGAGCTCCTCTATTTTCTTTGCATAAGCACCCACAGGACTTCTAGTGTGTTAGTGGCATCACACAGAGCTCCTCTATTTTCTTTGCAGAAGCACCCACAGGACTTCTAGTGTGTTAGTGGCATCACACAGAGCTCCTCTATTTTCTTCTCAGCAGCACCCACAGGACTTCTAGTGTGTTAGTGGCATCACACAGAGCTCCTCTATTTTCTTTGCAGAAGCACCCACAGGACTTCTAGTGTGTTAGTGGCATCACACAGAGCTCCTCTATTTTCTTTGCAGAAGCACCCACAGGACTTCTAGTGTGTTAGTGGCATCACACAGAGCTCCTCTATTTTCTTTGCAGAAGCACCCATAGGACTTCTAGTGTGTTAGTGGCATCACACAGAGCTCCTATATTTTCTTCTCAGCAGCACCCACAGGACTTCTAGTGTGTTAGTGGCATCACACAGAGCTCCTCTATTTTCTTTGCAGAAGCACCCACAGGACTTCTAGTGTGTTAGTGGCATCACACAGAGTTCCTCTATTTTCTTTGCATAAGCACCCACAGGACTTCTAGTGGGTTAGTGGCATCACACAGAGCTCCTCTATTTTCTTTGCAGAAGCACCCACAGGACTTCTAGTGTGTTAGTGGCATCACACAGAGCTCCTCTATTTTCTTTGCATAAGCACCCACAGGACTTCTAGTGTGTTAGTGGCATCACACAGAGCTCCTCTATTTTCTTTGCAGAAGCACCCATAGGACTTCTAGTGTGTTAGTGGCATCACACAGAGCTCCTATATTTTCTTCTCAGCAGCACCCACAGGACTTCTAGTGTGTTAGTGGCATCACACAGAGCTCCTATATATTCTTCTCAGCAGCACCCACAGGACTACCGACTACAATGGCTGGAAGACCACCAAGGGGAGGCAGAGCGTGCAGAGCCAAGAACACAGGGCAGGCAGGCTCTGTTTCTAGTGGACGTGGCCGTGGACGTGGACGTGGTCGTGCATCGTCATCAGCACGTGGCCATGGGACACGCGCGTCTTTGTTTTCGGCAGCTGGACATGTGGAGCCGCATCATGCTGAAGGCTTGGTAGAATGGATGACCAAGCCCTCCTCATCCTCCTCATCCTCTCTCACCCAGGCTCAGGGTACTGACAGAGCATCATCAGCCACCCCTTCCCTAGACCCACCATGTCCTCCTGAGGAGTCCCCCGAACTCTTTGAGCACAGTGTTGGGTACATGCTCCAGGAGGATGCCCAA
This sequence comes from Lithobates sylvaticus, assembly GCA_028564925.1. Lineage (NCBI taxonomy): Eukaryota > Metazoa > Chordata > Amphibia > Anura > Ranidae > Lithobates > Lithobates sylvaticus. The sequence continues at coordinate 22,314,825 of CM053026.1, forward strand.
CGATTCGAAGGCTCGGATGATGATACCCAGCTTGAGGAATCTGGCAGTACTGTTCCACCAGCTGCAGCTTACTGCCAGGTTTGCTCTAGTGGTGAAGAGGGAGGGGATGATGAGGTCACTGACTCCACGTGGGTGCCTGAAGGGAGAGAGGATGAGGAGGAGGACGAGGAGGAGGAGGATGCGGCGTCACATGTCCAACGAGGCAGGATGCCCCCTGGAGGCCAGGTAGAGGCCAGCACAGCAACTGTACAACACCGCAGAGCTCCGCCTGTGCAGGGCGCTGCCTCTGCACGTTATCAGAAAAGTTCTTTGGTGTGGGCCTTTTTTGAGACGAGTGCAGCAGATCGCACCACTGCTATTTGCAATATTTGTCTCAAGCGTATCTCGCGTGGCCAAAACATCAGCCGCTTGGGCACCACAAGCATGACCAGACATATGGCGACCTGCCATGCAGCTCGTTGGCAGGCACACATAAAAGACCCACACCAAAGAACTAAGCGGACCTCTCCTTGCTCCTCCTCAGCTGGGATCTCCATCCCCACTACACCTTCAGTCCTCTCTGAAAGCTGCTCTGAGAGGACTGAAGGTGTAGAATTAGGTGTGTCACAACCAAGTACTTGCAGTACACCGACGTCCGATTGCAGCAGGCAAATTTCCCTGCCCCAGCTGCTGGACCGTAGAAAGAAGTACACTCCCAGCCATCCACATGCCCAGCGGTTGAATGCTAGCCTGGCTAAATTGCTAGCACTTCAACTGCTGCCTTTTCAGTTGGTAGACTCGGCCCCCTTCCGTGAGTTTGTTCAATGTGCGGTTCCTCAGTGGCAGGTTCCCAAACGCCACTTTTTCTCGCGGAAGGCGATTCCGTCTCTCTACCGGCATGTGGAGGGCAATGTCCATGCCTCGCTGGACAGGGCGGTCAGCGGTAAGGTGCATATTACCGCTGACTCATGGTCCAGCAGGCATGGACAGGGACGGTACCTTTCTTTCACGGCCCATTGGGTCACTCTATTGGCAGCTGGGAGGGATGCAGGACAAGGTGCAGTAGTGTTGGAGGTTGTTCCGCCACCACGCCTCCAAAACGCGACTACTGCTACTGGTTGTGACACACCTCTCTCCTCCACCCCCTCCTCTTCTTCTTCCTCCAGTGCTCTGTCCTTGGAACCAGCGGTGCTCCGTAGGCGTACAAGGGGCTACGCAAGTACGCAGGCAAAAAGATGCCATGCCGTGCTTGCGCTGGTGTGTTTGGGGGACAGGAGCCACACTGGGCCAGAGGTTCTGGCAGCTCTGCAGGGGCAGGCCGAGAGGTGGTTGACGCCACGTCAGCTTAAGCCAGGAATGGTCGTTTCTGACAATGGCACCAACCTCCTCTCCGCCCTGCGACAGGGGCAGCTCACCCATGTGCCCTGCATGGCTCACGTCCTCAACCTGGTGGTGCAGCGGTTCTTGGGCAGGTTCCCAGGCTTACAGGATGTCCTGAGGCAGGCCAGGAAAGTCTGTGTGCATTTCCGCCGATCTTATAATGCCAGTGCTCGGCTGACTGAGCTGCAAAAGGAGCTGAACCTGCCCAAGAACCGCCTAATATGTGACATGCCCACCAGGTGGAACTCAACGTTGGCCATGCTGCAGCGACTGCACACGCAGCAGAGGGCCATCAATGAGTACCTTTGCGACTACGGCACCAGGACAGGGTCAGGGGAGCTTGGTTTTTTTTCCCCACGTCAGTGGAGCATGATCAGGGATGCATGCACTGTCCTCTCACCATTTGAGGAGGCCACGAGGATGGTGAGCAGTGACAGTGCATGCATCAGTGACACTGTCCCTCTTGTCCACCTATTGGAGCATACGCTGCGTGGGATAATGGACAGGGCACTTGAGGCAGAACAGAGGCAGGAAGAGGAGGACTTCCTTGCCTCTCAAGGCCCCCTTTATCCGGACAGTGTTCCTTCTGTCCCACCCATCACACAGGAAGAGGATGAGGAGGAGGAGGAGGAGGAGGAGGAGGATTGTGTGAGCATGGAGGTGGAGCCTGGCACTCAGCATCAGCAGCAGCAGTCTTTTAGGGATGATGTACAGTCCCAACAAACCAGTGGACTTGTACGTGGCTGGGAGGAGGTGGCTGGCGATCATGTCATCCTCAGTGACCCAGAAGACTCCGGACCGAATGCCTCAGCTAACCTACGCTGCATGGCCTCCCTGATCCTGCAAAGCCTGCGGAAGGATCCTCGTGTTCTTCGGATCAAGGAGAGGGACCATTACTGGCTGGCCACTCTCCTTGATCCGCGGTACAAGGGTAAGGTTGCGGACCTTATCTTGCCGTCGCAGAGGGAGCAGAGGATGAGACATCTCAGGGAGGCCTTGCAGAAAGGTCTGTGCAACGCGTTCCCAGAAACTGGGAGGCTACAAACTCCTGGTCCTGGGCGACGAGTTGCTGAGGCTTCGGTCAGTGGCAGAAGGAGCGGTGGGGAAGGTGGACGTCTGACCGATGCGTTCAGACAATTTTTTAGTCCGCAGCCCCAAGGTATGATCGGTTCCAGCAACCATCGCCAGCGTCTGATATACATGGTGCAGGAATACCTTGGGGCAAGGTCAGACTTGGACACCTTTCCCACCGAAAATCCTCTGGCTTACTGGGTCCTGAGGATGGATCACTGGCCAGAGCTTGCACAGTATGCAATTGAGCTACTGGCCTGTCCTGCCTCCAGCGTTCTTTCCGAACGCACATTCAGTGCTGCTGGAGGATTTGTGACTGATCATAGGGTGCGCCTGTCCACCGCCTCGGTTGATCGACTGACATTCATCAAAATGAATCAGTCTTGGATCACCACCAGCTACCAGGCACCTGAGGCGGATATAACCGAATAATTTTTAATGTCACATCCCTTCAAGACTGCCTATGCTGATGCTGAGTGACTGTCCTCTTATGTTCACTGACTATCCTCTTCCTCCTCCTCAATGATCCATGCCACCACACCAGTGCCTAAGGCACAATTTTTCAGCCCCTGTTTAACAGGGGCGTGTACTTACAATTTTTTAAAAAAATGCTTCGCAACACGTGTGACTGCTGTGCTCCAAGTACAGTCTCTGTGAGGGCCGTGTTGCAGTGTTGTGGCACCAGCACCAGTGCCTAAGGCACAATTTTTCAGCCCCTGTTTAACAGGGGCGGGTACTTACAAATTTTTAAAAAAAATGCTTCGCAACACGTGTGACTGCTGTGCTCCAAGTACAGTCTCTGTGAGGGCCGTGTTGCAGTGTTGTGGCACCAGCACCAGTGCCTAAGGCACAATTTTTCAGCCCCTGTTTAACAGGGGCGGGTACTTACAATTTTTTAAAAAAATGCTTCGCAACACGTGTGACTGCTGTGCTCCAAGTACAGTATCTGTGAGGGCCGGGTTGCAGTGTTGTGGCACCAGCACCAGTGCCTAAGGCACAATTTTTCAGCCCCTGTTTAACAGGGGCGTGTACTTACATTTTTTTAAAAAAATGCTTCGCAACACGTGTGACTGCTGTGCTCCAAGTACAGTCTCTGTGAGGGCCGTGTTGCAGTGTTGTGGCACCAGCACCAGTGCCTAAGGCACAATTTTTCAGCCCCTGTTTAACAGGGGCAGGTACTTACAATTTTTTAAAAAAATGCTTCGCAACACGTGTGACTGCTGTGCTCCAAGTACAGTCTCTGTGAGGGGTTGCAGTGTTGTGGCACCAGCACCAGTGCCTAAGGCACAATTTTTCAGCCCCTGTTTAACAGGGGCGGGTAATTACAAATCTTGATCTAATAGTTCACAGCAGGGCCCATTCCTGCGCCCACCAAGAGTAACTATGAGGGCCTGCAGTCTTGTGGCAACACCGTCCACCACCACCGCCAAAGGCCCAATTTTTCTGCCCTGTTCATCAGGTGCTTGCAATTACAAATCTTGATCTAATAACTCACAGCAGGGCCCATTCCTGCGCCCACCAAGAGTAACTATGAGGGCCAACAGTCTTGTGGCAACACCGTCCACCACCACCGCCAAAGGCCCAATTTTTCTGCCCTGTTCATCAGGTGCTTGCAATTACAAATCTTGATCTAATAACTCACAGCAGGGCCCATTCCTGCGCCCACCAAGAGTAACTGTGAGAGCTTACAGTCTTGTGGCAAAACCGTCCACCACCACCACCACCACCCCCAATTTTTCTGCCCTGTTCAACAGGTGCATGCAATTACAAATCTTGATCTATTAACTCACAGCAGGGCCCATTCCTGTGCCCACCAGTCTTGTGGCTACACCAACATCTAATAGGGCAAATTTCTGCAGAGTATATACGCCAGGCCCCTACTTTCAAACATCCAACTTACAAACGACTCCTACTTGCAAATGGAAAGAGAAAACAGGAAGTGAGAGGAAATCTACCCCTAGGAAGGGAAATTCTATCCTGTTAGATTTAATTTGGGAAAAAGGTATCTCCTCTCTACTGATACTTTATCACCAATCCTTGTTTCAATTAAAACCCCACTTTTTCCAAAACATTTGTCATTGGGACGGAAAGTTAGGTGACATGTTCTGAACAGATGTGCAAAGACAGCAAATGTTACAGGGGTGATAACCCCTCCCTATGTTCTCCAAAAAGCTTAAAAATAGATTTTTTTGGGATGGAGCTACACTTCATAATGTACCTGTTCAGATTCTACTTAAGAACAAACCTAAAGCCGCAAGTGGTTTTAAATGGCTTCTTTTTTTCCTTTACAAATGTCATTTTGTGCAAGGACAGTTCTAAACACGGGAAACACATGCCACTTCACAGGCATACTTTAGACACCCCCCAGGTACCATATTTAAAGGAAAATTTCACTTTTTTTTTTCACTTTATGCATCATTAAAATGACTGCTCCCGAAAAAACGTTAGTTTTTAAAAGTTCTTTTTGCATTGATATATGTCCCCTGGGGCAGGACCCGGGTCCCCAAACCTGTTTTATGACATTAACATGCATATTGGCCGTTGTAATTAGCACTTTTGATTTCGAACGTTCGCGTCCATTATAACGTATAGGGTTCGAAAATTCGCGCGAACTTTCGGTCGGTTCGAAGGTTCTGGTGCGAACCGAACCCGGGGGTGTTCGGCTCATCCCTATGTCCCACACCCAGGACCCAGATCAGGTCATGAAACTTGATGCCGCAGCCATAGTGGACCTTGCCATGTGGGAGGAATTCCTGTCCAACTGGAATGGCGTGTCACTTTTTATTCCCACAGTGTCCTCCCTGTCACCACAGGTGGTGACAGACGCGGCGGCCTCCACAGGGTTTGCCGCCATTTTTGGCCATTTATGGTTTGCAGCACCCTGGCCTCCACAGGCACTAGCAATACCTGGCTTTCCACAACGTCTGCCCTCTTTGAGCTCTACCCCATTGTGGCAGCTGCTCACCTGTGGGGCCACAGCTGGTCTGGGCAGACAGTAGCCTTTACAACCGACAACCTTGTTACTGCGGAAATCCTTAGCAAAGGCAGGTCCAAGTTCAGGCCCGTCATGTCCTTCCTACGTAGGCTGGTACAGTTATCCCTTCAGCACCAATTCAACATCTACTGCTCGTTCATCCCCGGGAAGCGCAATCTGGCAGCGGATGTGCTTTCCCGTTTTAACTACGTTTCCTTTTTCAAGCAGATGCTTGGAGCCAGTCCCCTGTCGGCTACTATCCTGGACTGGTCACAGCTGACCCTGGATTAACCCAGCATCTACAGACAGCAACCAACCTCATCAACTCATCACTCTCCCGCAATACGGGCAAGGCCTATCAGACAGCCTGGAGGGCATTCAACAAGTTCTTGTCTCAACACCCCAAAGAACCGTCCAGTGTCAAACAGATACTGGCCTTTATTTCTCACTGTCTCACTCACTTGACATTGTCCCACAACACCATACGGCTGTACCTTGCTGGTGTACAGCACTTCCTGTCTCTCCAGGACCCTGTGAGACCTTCCGTATTCACGTTCCCAGCAGTACAGGCCGTTCTACGGGGATTCAGAAACGTCAGCCGGTATTCGGTCCCAGGCGACTACCGATAACAGGAGAGATCTTCAGGGACATGTCCACCATCCTGGACACGTCTCCGTTCGGTCTCCCCCCCAGTCTGGTCCTACAAGCCACCATACACTTGGCCTTCTACGGGTTCCTATGACTCAGTAAGTTTACCTGTAGCCACCCTTCATGCCCAGTGTTACGTAAAAGTAACTTAGTCCGCCACCAGGATCATTTCGTCCTACACCTGGCTGTGTCAAAGACTCAGCAGCTAGACACAGGAACAGATGTACATTTCTTCAGGACCCACAACAACTGGTGTCCAGTGGCCACACGGAATCGGTTGTTAAGACTTCTGTCCGATCAGTTAGACACCAGTCCTCTTCTGCCCTTTCCTGTGAAACCTCTCAACACCTCTCAGTTCATGAAACATACCCGGATTCTCCTCAGCAACCTACACCTAAACCCCGGTCATTCCGGATTGGGGCAGCCTCAACAGCATCCCGGCAAGGTGTCCCGGATCACATCATAAAAAAGCTAGGCAGATGGAAGTCAGCCTGCTTTGCCCGCTACATACTTAATCCACAAGTGGAAATGGCCCAAGCATTTGCCAAGCTTACCCAGTGACTTGTCTCAAACAAATAAAGCTATTTCCTACCTGAATGTTTTGCCCCCTTATTTTGGTGTACCATACAATAGACCAAGGCACACTTTCATGGCCATTTCATGTGGTAAGTTTTGTGTTAAACCTGTATGTCATCTCTACTAGGGATGAGCCGAACACCCCCGGGTTCGGGTCGCACCAGAACCTTCGAACGGACCGAAAGTTTGTGCGAATTTTCGAACCCTATTCGTTATAATGGACGCGAACGTTCAAAATCAAAAGTGCTAATTATAACGGCCAATATGCATGTTAATGTCATAAAACAGGTTTGGGGACCCGGGTCCTGCCCCAGGGGACATATGTCAATGCAAAAAGAAGTTTTAAAAACTAACGTTTTTTCGGGAGCAGTCATTTTAATGATGCATAAAGTGAAAAAAAAGTGAAATATTCCTTTAAATATGGTACCTGGGGGGTGTCTAAAATATGCCTGTGAAGTGGCATGTGTTTCCCATGTTTAGAACTGTCCCTGCACAAAATGACATTTGTAAAGGAAAAAAAGTAGCCATTTAAAACCGCTTGCGGCTTTAATGTCATGTCTTGTCCTGGCAATATGGCGGAAAATCCTTGAGAAAAATGGCATGGCTACCCCATCACCCCCCCACCCCAGCCCCTTTGGGTCTTTTATGGATATTAAGGGGAACCCTGCACCTATAAAACCCTATACCTACAACCCTATATACTCTGAACAGCAGTATACAGGCGGTGCAAACAAGACACGGACTGTAGGTTTGTTCTTAAGTAGAATCTTAATAGGTACATTTTTAAGCGTAGCTCCATTCAACAAAAAAATATTTTTAAGCTTTTTGGAGAACATAGGGAGGGGTTATCACCCCTGTAACATTTGTTTTGCTGTCTGTGCACCTGTTCAGAACATTTCACCTCACTTTCCGTCCCAATGACAAATGTTTTTGGAAAAGTGGGGTTTTTATTGAAACAAGGATTGGTGATAAAGCATCAGTAGAGAGGAAATACCTTTTTCCCAAATTAAATGTAACAGGATAGAATTTCCCTTCCTAGGGGTATATTTCCACTCACTTCCTGTTATCTCCTTCCGTTTGCAAGTAGGAGTCGTTTGTAAGTTGGATCTTTGAAAGTAGGGGCCTGCCGTATATACTCTGCAGAAATTTGCCCCATTAGATGTTGGTGTAGCCACAACACTGTAAAGCCCCATACACACGGTCGGACTTTTTCATGGATTCTGTCCGATCGGACAATGTTGTTGAAAAATCAGACCGTGTTTATGCACCATCGGACAGTGTACGTCGGATTGTCCGACGGACAAAGTCTTATCTCCTGCTGGAAAGATTTCCCGACAACACGGTCCGATCACACCAAATCCGATCGTGTGTACGGTTGTCCGACCGGACAAAGTGCTACGCATGCTCAGATCACATTACAAGACCAAAGCTATTGGCTACTAGCCTCTACGTAGTCCCGTCGTAGGCAACAAACGTCACCACGTTCAGAATGATCGGATTTTCCGACAACTTTGTCTGACCGTGTGTACGCAAAACCAACATCAGACAAAGTGTGACGGACATGGTCCGACGGACCTGGTCCTCGGATAATCCGCGCGTGTGTATGGGGCTTAAGCCCTCACAGTTACTCTTGGTAGGCACAGGAATTGGCCCTGCTGTGAATTATTAGACCAAGATTTGTAATTGCATGCACCTGTTGAACAGGGCAGAAAAATTGGGCCTTTGGTGGTGGTGGTGGACGGTGTTGCTACAAGACTGTAAGCCCTCACAGTACTCTTGGTGGGCACAGGAATGGGCCCTGCTGTGAACTATTAGATCAAGATTTGTAATTACACGCCCCTGTTAAACAGGGGCTGAAAATTGTGCCTTAGGCACTGGTGCTGGTGCCAAAACACTGCAACCCCTCACAGATACTGTACTTGGAGCACAGCAGTCAGACCTGTTGCGAAGCATTGCTTAAAAAATTGTAATTACACGCCCCTGTTAAACAGGGGCTGAAAAATTGGGCTTTAGGTACTGGTGCTGGTGCCACAACACTGCAACCCCTCACAGATACTGTACTCTGAGCACAGCAATGAAACCTGTTACAAAGCATTGCATAAAAAATTGTAATTACACACCCCTGTTAAACAGGGGCTAAAAAATTGGGCCTTAGGCACTGGTGCTGGTGCCACAACACTGCAACCCCTCACAGATACTGTACTCTGAGCACAGCAATGAGACCTGTTGCAAAGCATTGCATAAAAAATTGTAATTACACGCCCCTGTTAAACAGGGGCTGAAAAATTGGGCCTTAGGCACTGGTGCTGGTGCCACAACACCGCAACCCCTCACAGATACTGTACTCTGAGCACAGCAATGAGACCTGTTGCAAAGCATTGCATAAAAAATTGTAAATACACGCCCCTGTTAAACAGGGGCTGAAAAATTGTGCCTTAGGCATTGGTGCTGGTGCCACAACACTGCAACCCCTCACAGATACGATACTGTACTCTGAGCACAGCAATGAGACACGTTGCAAAGCATTGCATAAAAAATTGTAATTACACGCCCCTGTTAAACAGGGGCTGAAAAATTGGGCCTTAGGCACTGGTGCTGGTGCCACAACACTACAACCCCTCACAGATACTGTACTCTGAGCACAGCAATGAGACCTGTTGCAAAGCATTGCATTAAAAAAATTGTAATTACACACCCCTGTTAAACAGGGGCTGAAAAAATTGGGCCTTAGGCACTGGTGCTGGTGCCACAACACTGCAACCCCTCACAGATACTATACTCTGAGCACAGCAATGAGACCTGTTGCAAAGCATTGCATAAAAAATTGTAATTACACGCCCCTGTTAAACAGGGGCTGAAAAATTGGGCCTTAGCCACTGGTGTGGTGGCACCCAGAAACAAAAATGTTCTTCCAAGCTATCAAGGAATGGATCATTGAGGAGGAGGAAGAGGATAGTCAGTGAACATAACAGGACAGTCACTCAGCATCAGCATAGGCAGTCTTGAAGGGATGTAACATTATAAATTGTTCAGTTATATCCGCTTCAGGTGCCTGGTAGCTGGTGGTGATCCAAGACTGATTTATCTTTATGAAGGTCAGTCGATCAACCGAGTCGGTGGACAGGCGCACCCTGTGATCGGTGACAAAGCCTCCAGCAACACTGAATGTGCGTTCGGAAAGAACGCTGGATGCAGGACAGGCCAGTAGCTCAATTGCATGCTGTGCAAGCTCTGGCCAGTGATCCATCCTCAAGACCCAGTAAGCCAGAGGATTTTCGGTGGGAAAGGTGTCCAAGTCTGACCTTGCCCCTAGGTATTCCTGCACCATGTATATCAGACGCTGGCGATGGTTGCTGGAACCGATCATACCTTGGGGCTGCGGACTAAAAAATTGTCTGAACGCATCGGTCAGACGTCCACCTTCCCCACCGCTCCTTCTGCTACTGACCGAAGCCTCAGCAACTCATCGTTCAGGACCAGGAGTTTGTAACCTCCCAGTCTCTGGGAACGCGTTGCACAGACCTTTCTGCAAGGCCCCCCTGAGATGTCTCATCCTCTGCTACCTCTGCGACGGCAAGATAAGGTCCGCAACCTTACCCTTGTACCGTGGATCAAGGAGAGTGGCCAGCCAGCAATGGTCCCTCTCCTTGATCCGAAGAATACGAGGATCCTTCCGCAGGCTTTGCAGGATCAGGGAGGCCATGCAACGTAGGTTAGCTGAGGCATTCGGTCCGGAGTCTTCTGGGTCACTGAGGACGACATGATCGCCAGCCACCTCCTCCCAGCCACGTACAAGTCCACTGTTTTTTTGGGACTGTAAATCATCCCTAAAAGACTGCTGCTGCTGCTGATTCTGAGTGCCAGGCTCCACCTCCATGCTCACACAATCTCCTCCTCCTCCTCCTCATCCTCTTCCTGTGTGATGGGTGGGAGAGAAGGAACACTGTCTGGATAAAGGGGGCCTTGAGAGGCAAGGAAGTCCTCCTCTTACTGCCTCTGTTCTGCCTCAAGTGCCCTGTCCATTATCCCACGCAGCGTATGCTCCAACAGGTGCACAAGAGGTACAGTGTCACTAATACATGCACTGTCACTGCTCACCATCCTCGTGGCCTCCTCAAATGGTGACAGGACAGTGCATGCATCCCTGATTATGCTCCACTGGCATGGGGAAAAAAATCCAAGCTCCCCTGACCCTGTCCTGGTGCCGTAGTCACACAGGTACTCATTGATGGAGTTGAAAGAGTGAAAGGAGTTTCCATTCGAACACGTTTTTTTATTTTTTCTTTTTTCTTTTTTTGGTTTTACAACACTGGGTGTTCCCCTCATTTTTCCTAATCTAATTTAGTAGAATTTTTAAAAAATAAAAAAAGGGTTATATATATTTATTTATATATAAGCTTTTTCCCCAAAAATTTTTTTGTCAATATTACGCTATGTCTGCTCCCCTTTTTTCTTTTTGGTAATAACCACTGGGGGCATACGCTACTCTCGAGTACCTCAAGTTCCGGGTTCCTGATTCATCTAAAGGCCCAGGCTGGGTATAAGCCAACTGCGGATTTGCTGCTTATCTCTGGTAAGCATATCACTTGGAAGGCTGGGACGTTGATTTACTAAAAACACTTTTATCACCTGTGAATCCCCTTGGAAGGACTCATTCCTCTGTATACCAATACACCCTGCCCCTTTCTTTTTGAGGACTATTAATAGAGAACCTCCAGTTTGGGACTTCTTTAAACTCACTTAAAATAATTTATTAATATACTCACCATTGGGTTAATTATTTTATTCACTATATAATTGTATTTTTTTAAATTTTCTTTGTCAGTAATGTTTGTAAAAATTGTGTATTGATTCCACTTAATTGTGATACTATTGGTCAACACTCACTAATATTAGCGCAACTTCTCTTTTTTATCTTGTAATTTTGTGCATATCCCACAATAAGTTTGCAGCTTTTTTTTATTATCATTTGTAATCATTCATACAGGGCGCCTATAGGGAACCCATACACTCCCCTCCCCCGCTCCAAGCGCAGTTTTCCTCTTTTTTTTTACTCATTGATGGCCCTCTGCTGCGTGTGCAGTCGCTGCAGCATGGCCAACATTGAGTTCCACCTTGTGGGCATGTCACATATAAGGCGGTTCTTGGGCAGGTTCAACTCCTTTTGCAGCTCAGCCAGCCGAGCACTGGCATTATACAATCGGCGGAAATGCACACAGACTTTCCTGGCCTACCTCAGGACATCCTGTAAACCTGGGTACCTGCCCAAGAACCGCTGGACCACCAGGTAGAGGACGTGAGCCATACAGGGCACATGGGTCAGCTGTCCCTGTCGCAGGGCGGAGAGGAGGTTGGTGCCATTGTCAGAATCCACCATTTCTGGCTTAAGCTGGCGTGGCGTCAACCACCTCTCGGCCTGCCCCTGCAGAGCTGCCAGAACCTCTGCCCCAGTGTGGCTCCTGTCCCCCAAACACACCAGCGCAAGCACGGGGTGGCATCTTTTTGCCTGTGTACTTGCATAGCCCCTTGTATGCCTACAGAGCACCGCTGGTTCCGAGGACAGAGCACTCGAAGAGGCCATGGAGGAAGAAGAAGAGGAGGGGGTGGAGGAGAGAGGTGTGTCACAACCAGTAGTAGCATTTTGGAGGCGTGGTGGCGGAACAACCTCCAACACTACTGCACCTTGTCCTGCATCCCTCCCAGCTGCCAAAAGAGTGACCCAATGGGCCGTGAAAGACAGGTAACGTCCCTGTCCATGCCTGCTGGACCATAAGTCAGCGGTAATATGCACCTTACCGCTGACCGCCCTGTCCAGCGAGGCATGGACATTGCCTTCCACATGCCGGTAGAGAGCCGGAATCGCCTTCCGTGAGAAAAAGTGGCGTTTGGGAACCTGCCACTGAGGAACCGCACATTGAACAAACTCACGGAAGGGGGCCGAGTCTACCAACTGAAAAGGCAGCAATTGAAGTGCTAGCAATTTAGCCAAGCTAGCATTAAACCGCTGGGCATGTGGATGGCTGGGAGTAAATTTCTTTCGATGGTCCAGCAGCTGGGGCAGGGAAATTTGCCTGGTACAATCGGATGTCGGTGTACTGCTAACAGAGTGCCCGCAAGTACTTGGCTGTGACACACCTAATTCTACACCTTCATTCCTCTCAGAGCAGCTTTCAGAGAGGACTGAAGATATAGTGGGGTTGGAGATCTCAGCTGATGAGGATCAAGGAGAGGTCCGCTTTGTTCTTTGGTGTGGGTCTTTAATGTGCGCTTGCCAACGAGCTGCATGGCAGGTCGACATATGTCTGGTCATGCTTGTGGTGCCCAAGCGGCTGATGTTTTGGCCACACAAAATACACTTGAGACATATGTTGCAAATAGCAGTGGTGCGATCTGATGCACTCGTCTCAAAAAAGGCCCACACCAAAGAACTTTTGTGATAACGTGCAGAGACAGCGCCCTGCACAGGCGGAGCTCTGCGGTGTGATTCAGTTGGTGTGCTGGCCTCTAGCTGGCCTCCGGAGGGCATCCTGCCTCGTTGGACATGTGCCGCCTCCTCCTCCTCCTCTCTCCCTTCAGGCACCCATGTGGAGTCAGTGACCTCATCATCCCCTCCCTCTTCACCACTGGAGCAAACCTGGCAGTAAGCTGCAGCTGGTGGAACATGACTGCCAGATTGCTGTCCTTGAGCATCCCTTCTCTCTGCGCTCACGCTACTGCCTTCCTTTAGCTGGGTATCATCATCCGAGCCTTCAAAACGTTGGGCATCCTCCTGGAGCATGTACCCAACACTGTGCTTAAACAGTTCGGGGGACTCCTCAGGAGGACATGGTGGGTCTAGGGAAGGGGTGCCTTATGATGCCATTGAGTACGTGTTGGAAGCTGCTTTGCCAGTACCCTGAGCCTGGGTGAGAGAGGATGAGGAGGATGAGGAGGGCTTGGTCATCCATTCTACCAAGCCTTCGGCATGATGCGGCTCAACATGTCCAGCTGCCGAAAACAAGGACAAGCGTGTCCCATGACCATGCGCTGATGACGATGCACGACCATGTCCATGTCCACAACCAGCACTGTTGTCTCTAGACACAGAGCCTGCTTGCCCTGTGTTCTTGCCTCGGGACTGTCTGCCTCTCCTTGTCGGTCTTCCAGGCATTGTAGTGGGTAGTGTATATTGTGCTGGAGTCACACAGCACACACACTAACTCCTGCAGATGGCTGCCTTAGATCACAGCAACAGGGCCTTACGGCAGGTAGAGGCTGCCTTAGATGACAACAACTGGGCCTTACGGCAGATAGAGGCTGCCTTAGATGACAACAACTGGGCCTTACGGCAGATAGAGGCTGCCTTAGATGACAACAACAGGGCCGTATGGCAGATAGAGAGGCTGAGGTGGTTTTATGCGTGCTGTACTAACACAGCAGACACACACGCTAGCTCCTATAAATGCCTGGCTGCCTTAGATGACAACAACTGGGCCTTACGGCAGACAGAGGCTGCCTTAGATGACAACAACTGGGCCTTACGGCAGATAGAGGCTGCCTTAGATGACAACAACAGGGCCGTATGGCAGATAGAGAGGCTGAGGTGGTTTTATGCGTGCTGTACTAACACAGCAGACACACACGCTAGCTCCTATAAATGCCTGGCTGCCTTAGATGACAACAACTGGGCCTTACGGCAGATAGAGGCTGCCTTAGATGACAACGACAGGGCCTTATGGCAGATAGAGAGGCTGAGGTGGTTTTATGTGTGCTGTACTAACACAGCAGACACACACGCTAGCTCCTGTAGATGCCTGGCTGCCTTAGATGACAACAACTTGGCCTTACGGCAGACAGAGGCTGCCTTAGATGACAACAACTGGGCCTTACGGCAGATAGAGGCTGCCTTAGATGACAACAACAGGGCCGTATGGCAGATAGAGAGGCTGAGGTGGTTTTATGCGTGCTGTACTAATACAGCAGACACACACGCTAGCTCCTATAAATGCCTGGCTGCCTTAGATGACAACAACTGGGCCTTACGGCAGATAGAGGCTGCCTTAGATGACAACAACAGGGCCTTATGGCAGATAGAGAGGCTGAGGTGGTTTTATGTGTGCTGTACTAACACAGCAGACACACACGCTAGCTCCTATAAATGCCTGCCTGCCTTAGATGACAACAGGGCCTTATGACAGATAGAGAGGCTGAGGTGGTTTTATGTGTGCTGTACTAGCACAGCAGACACACACGCTAGCTCCTATAAATGCCTGCCTGCCTTAGATGACAACAACAGGGCCTTATGACAGATAGAGAGGCTGAGGTGGTTTTATATGTGCTGTACTAACACAGCAGACACACGCTAGCTCCTATAAATGCCTGGCTGCCTTAGGTGACAACAACTGGGCCTTACGGCAGATAGAGGCTGCCTTAGATGACAACAGGGCCTTATGGCAGATAGAGAGGCTGAGGTGGTTTTATGTGTGCTGTACTAACACAGCAGACACACACGCTAGCTCCTATAAATGCCTGCCTGCCTTAGATGACAACAACAGGGCCTTATGACGGATAGAGAGGCTGAGGTGGTTTTATGTGTGCTGTACTAACACAGCAGACACACACGCTAGCTCCTATAAATGCCTGCCTGCCTGCCTTAGATGACAACAGGGCCTTATGACAGATAGAGAGGCTGAGGTGGTTTTATGTGTGCTGTACTAACACAGCAGACACACACGCTAGCTCCTATAAATGCCTGCCTGCCTTAGATCACAATAGGCCAGAAGTTGCTACTGCAATGTTGTACTAACAGCACGTACACACCAGACTAATCCCCAGAATCACAGCAGATAAAGTTAGAATGTATGAGACAGCACAGCACTGCAGATACTGTCAGCAGCAGTGCCATCAGCAGAATGAATATATATTCAAATGATCAGTATTCAGTAGTAATGATAATGAATCAGCATCAGCATCAGCAGTCTGCCTATATCAGAATCACAGCCAGAAAACAGTGCACTAGGCCGACGGCGCGGCGGCCTTTTATACAGTGGGGCGTGTACTAAAGCCCCTGAGCTATAATTGGCTACAGGCGTCCTGCCTGT
Organism: Lithobates sylvaticus; assembly: GCA_028564925.1. Classification (NCBI taxonomy): domain Eukaryota; kingdom Metazoa; phylum Chordata; class Amphibia; order Anura; family Ranidae; genus Lithobates; species Lithobates sylvaticus. Next base: position 22,330,533 of record CM053026.1, read on the forward strand.
AGCCAATTATTGCTCTCCTCGCTGCCGGCGCTGTGATTGGCCAAGCATGCAGGGTCACAGTGCATGCTTGGCCAATCATCAGCCAGCAATGCACTGCGACTGGCGCAATGCAATGCGGGCCGCTCGCATCACACGAATGTGATGTGAACAGCCCAAATAGTTCTGGGCTCGCCGAGCGGGCGAACGCCCGGTGCTCGATTCGAACATGGGTTTGAATCGAACACCGGGCCATGCCTAATCTCTACACGTATCGGCCATAGGGCTCTAAACAATAAATAAGAAGGCCAGTATGGTGGCCTGAAATTATGGAAGGAGCCCGGGGCGGTATTTAACCAGCCCACAGGCTGCCGGTCTTTGTCGGTTTCCTGTGTGGGATACCCACCCTCCCTTCCCCTTTTTAGGGCAATTCTTAAGTATTCTTACTCCTAAACAGAATACTCAATTCACATCATTTCATAGCTACTCTCATTTCATCATTCCTTATCTAGGGTATGCCCCCTTTTTTTGGTGTACCATACGATAGACCAAGGCACACTTTCAGGTCCATTTCATGTGGTAAGTTTTGTGTTAAACCTGTATGTCATCTCTACACGTATCGGCCATAGGGGTCTAAACCATATATATATATATATATATATATATATATATATATATATATATATATATATATTGTACAGTCACATCAGTTACTGTCCTCACGGAGCTTACAATCTAAGGGCCCTAACTCACATTCATACATATACATACTATGGCCAGTTTAAACAGGAGCCAATTAACCTCCCAGCATGTCTTTGGAATGAGAGAGGAAAGCAGAGTACCCAGAGAACACCCACCCAGGCACAGGGAGAACATGCAAACTCCGGGCAGGTGGTGTTATGGTTGGGATTCAAACCAAGGACCCTAGTGCTGATAACCAGAAGTGCTAACCACATAGAGTTTTGTCAATTTAGAAAAGTTATTACATTTACTCAATATCATTTGAATTTTACTGTTTGTAATTTATGTTGTCTACAATTTCCTTTTCAATTTAAATGAGTCTGTGAAAGTGTTAGTTTTGTGGGATGCGGTCAAACTGTAATCTCAGAAGTAACTATTTTGTGTATTTTGAAAAATATCCTGCAGTGTTGACCTTGTAGAGTACAAAAGCATTGTGACGATGATCATAGCTGTCAATGAGATTAACAAGGATCCCAATCTTCTGCCCAATATTACACTGGGCTATCGTATATTTAGTACTTGTTCTGATCCAAAGAAAACTTTGGCATATGCCACAAAGATATTGTCTGGAGAAAAGGAAGCTCCTAACTATTACTGTAAGGGACGTGGAGAAGTGGCTGGTTTTATTGGTGACAGTACTTTCCATTCAAATCATGCGCTGGCTCAGTTACTTAGTCTATATCGGTATACACAGGTAAGTGATCACTGCAATACATTATGTATGTAATATGGTATATCCGATAGATGGGCAAGTGGCAAAAGTTAAATTTGTATAGGCAGTCCTACCTTGTTTGGATAGTAAAGTGCTTTATACGGTGCAGAAACATACAGTAATTCTGTGTTTGAGGCTGGCGACATTTAGGGCCTATGCTTGTTCCTCGGTTACCTGGAACACACGCCTGCACTAATATAAGGAAGCTGTGCTCTGTGTTCCGGGTTGGGCTTGCTTCCGCACATGTGCTCTCCCACAATCACGTGATGCGTTCGCGTCTCTGCCCCCTTCTTAATCATGTGGTGCGCACCACACTGGGGAGCAATGTGACCAGCTCCACATTGTGGGGGCAGTTCCTGCACCACTGCTACACCACCCACTCTGTCTCCTCCCCTCCAGCATACTACACCAGAATTCCAATTGACTGTAATTAATAATATTAAAAATAAATATAAAAACTCTGATTATATACCATATAGGAATTGAATGTCAAATAATATATATACACTCACTCTAATGATAGTGGTGATGACACTGATATTATTAAGCGGAGCTCCAGCCCCCCCCCCCCCCCCTCCAAAAAGTAAAAGTCAGCCGTAGGGATGAGCCAAACGCCCTCCTGTTCGTTTCGCAGCAGAACATGCGAACAGGCAAAAAATGTGTTCGAACACGCGAACACCGTTAAAGTCTATGGGACACGAACATGAATAATCAAAAGTGCTAATTTTAAAGGCTTATATGCAAGTTATTGTCATAAAAAGTGTTTGGGGACCTGGGTCCTGCCCCAGGGGACATGTATCAATGCAAACATTTCTTTTAAAAACTGACGTTTTTTAAAGTGAAACAATAAAAATGAAATATTCGTACCTGGGGGGTGTCTATAGTATGCCTGTGAAGTGGTGCAGTTTTCCCATGTTTAGAACAATACCACAGCAAAATGACATTTCTAAAGGAAAAAATGTAATTTAAAACTGATCGCGGCTGTAATAAATTGTCGGGTCTCGGCAATATAGATAAGACAGATAATTGAAAAAAAAGAGGACCCCCCCCCCTCCATTACCAGGCCTTTTGGGTCTGGGATGAATATTAAGGGGAACCCAATTTTTCCTTTTGAAATGTCATTTTCCTGTGGTACTAAACACGAAAAAAATGTGCCACTTTACAGGCATACTATAGACACCCCCAGGCACGATATTTAAAGGAATATTTCATTTTTATTGTTTCACTGCTCCCGAAAAAACGTCTGTTTAAAAAAATAAAATTGCATTGTTACATGTCCCATGGGGCAGGACCCCCGTCCCCAAACACTTTTTCTGACAATAACTTGCATATAACTCTTTAAAATTAGCACTTTTGATTTTTCATGTTAGTGTCCCATAGACTTTAACGGTGTTCCGGAAGCTTTCGAATTTGCAGCGAACACCGCATATTGTTCTCTGTTCGGCAAACAGGCGATCACCCGATGTTCGAGTCGAATTTACGTTTGACTCCAACATGGGGCTCATCCCTTGTCAGCAGTTCCAAAACTGTAGCTGCTGACTTTTAATATTAGGACACTTACCTGTCCAGGGATCCCGTGATGTTTTCCGATCGGCTCTGGGGTGCTGCCGCCACCATACGTTGTAAGGGAAACCAGTAATGAAGACTTTCAGCTTCACAGACAGTTCCCTACTGCGCATGTGGGAAGCACACTGCACTTTCTAAACTGGCCCGCAGCGGAGGAAGGAGGAGGGGGACCGAAATTCTGGGAGATATTGCCACATCTCGCCGCAGTCAGGTCTCCAGGAAGTGGGGACAAGTACCTGCCAAAAACAGGTACCCGTTCCCCCCTTTCCCCTGAAAGGGGCCAAATGTGTCATCGGAGGGGGGGGGGGACAAACTTTTGAGTGGAACTCTAATTTAACTCTTTCATGCCCTATATAGGCACAGTTCCTAATGGGGACATTTGCAGAGACTAGTTGGGTTTCCCACTGTAGTGGAGGGATGCAAGCATGTATATTGCCATGCCAATTGACACACGTGTTGACATGCTTACTGAGGTACCAGCATGCACCTATATACATGCAAACAAATGTCTGCACGCACACATGTACACATACCTCTACATGCCTGCAGTTATCTGTTTGGCTGCCTTTATCAGTCATTTGCTATTTGAATTTTCTGTTCCTTTGTTATCACCAAAGCATGACTTACCCCACGCATGCTTTTCCTAACCTGGCAATGGACCTTTAAATCCAACAAAGGCACCTATGTTATTAATTGTCAGTGGCATCTACATAATCGCAATGCATAAGATATGGAAGATTTTTGGCAATCTCAAGCTTCTTGTTCACCCTAATGTCACTTCAGTTGCTGTCAATTAATGTCCAAGGTTTAAATCACCCAGCTAAGTCACAAAATCTAAGGCCGACATTGTGATTGTCCAGGAGACTCACTTCTAGGCTTTAACTGCCCCGAAGTATCAACATAAAGACTTCTCCTTTACCTTTTCGGCTGAATACTCTTTGAAGAAAAGAGGAGTTCTCATAGCTATTAAGAACTCTTTCAAGCTTCATTCCTCTATTTTGGATGAGGGCGTTCGGTATGTCATACTGGTATGCACGATTAACGATAAGGCTTATACAATTGTAGGAGTGTATGCACCTAATTCTAATCAGGGTAGTTTCTTCTGCAAACTTTTTAAATGTATTGGCAACATAAACAGGGTGACTTGATAGTGGATGGTAAAATAAAATCAATTATTGATCCAGACTTGGATTCTACTTCCAATAGGAAAAACCGTACCTGCCTCCTATCCAACCTCTTACTAAGAGAGGGTGTTTATGGTGCCTGGCATTGTTTACACACCTCAGAGCGTGATTATACCTATTACTCCTCCCGGTTTAACTCTTATGCTGCGTACACACGGTCAGACTTGCCAACGGGATAACCTCCATCAGCATTTCCAATGGCAAAATTTAGAACATGTCTAGAACTAAGTCCGTCGGAAATTCTGACAGAAAAAGTCAGATGGGGCATACACACGGTCGGAATATCCTACCCAAAGCTCCCATCGGACTTTTTCTGTTGTGTATGCGGCATTACACATGAATTGATCACTTCTTGGTGGATAAGTGGTTGCTGCAACGGATATCTTCCTCCTACATTTCAGATATCATGTGGTCTGACCACGTGGCGATCTCCATATCAATGTTGAAGAAAGATATCTGCCAACCTACCCTAATCTGGCGGTGCTATAACAAACTTATCAAAGAAAGGGCAACTGGTGATGTACTCACTCAGCGTCTCTGTGATTGTTTTCTTATAAACTATACCCCTGGCACTCACATTTTAACCTCAAGGAATGCAAATCATATGCATGTGGTATCCTTATTCAGCAAAGGGCCAAGGCTAAATTAATGAAATCTGCAAAATTGCATTCTATGTTGACTAGCTTATATGATTTAAAACAACAAAATAAATCCAACCCTAACCCACACATAGCTTCTAATCGTACTAAACGCTGTTTAGAACGGCATTCCCTTCTGTGGGATAATCATGACTTTATACTCTGGCAGCTTAGACTGCGGTACTACTCCTCACACAACAAAGCAGGGAAATTTCTAGTCTTCTGTCTAAAATCCTACAGAATCAAATCTAAGATTTCTTTTCTCTTCCACTTCCTCTACCAAACAGGAACTAACCAATCCAAAGTACACATCAGATGCATTTGCAGACTACTATGGCTCACTTTACAACTTAGAAGATGACCCTTTAGTCCCTCAACCCTCAACAGATGCAATCTCATCCTTTTTAGATAAACTTAAAATTACCCTCACTAATTCCCTCTGACCTTGACAATGAAGGACGAGCTTTGAGTTCGAGTCAAACTCATGTTCGACTCGAACATTGCCTGTTCGCCTGTTCACCGAACAGCAAACAATTTGGGGTGTTTGCAGCAAATTCAAAAAGCCGCGAGCACCCTGTAAAAGTCTATGGGAGAAATCTAAAGTGCTAATTTTAAAAGCCTATATGCAAGTTATTGTCATAAAAAGTGTTTGGGGACCTTAATCCTGCCCCAGGGGACATGTATCAATGCAAAAAAAGTTTTAAAAACGGCAATTTTTTCAGGAGCAGTGATTTTAATAATGCTTAAAGTGAAACAATAAAAGTGTAATTTTCGTACCTGGGGGGTGTGTATAGTATGCCTGTAAAAGGGCGCATGTTTCCCGTGCTTAGAACTGTCCCTGCACAAAGTGTAATTTTTGCAGGAAAAAAAGCTATTTAAAATCACTCGCAGCTATAATGAATTGCCGGCTCCCGTAATACAGAGAACAGTCATTGAAAATCATTGATAAAAAAAAAAATGCGTGGGGTTCCCCCCAAATTCAATTACCAAGCCCTTCAGGTCTGGTATGGATATTAAGGGGAACCCCAGGTCAAATTTAAAAAAAAATTACGTGGGGTTCCCCCTAAATATCCATACCAGACCCTTCAGGTCTGGCATGGATTTTAAGGGGAACTCTACGCAAAATGTAAAAAAAAATGGCGTGGGGGTCCCCCTCAAAATCCATACCAGACCCTTATTCAAGCACGCAACCTGGCAGGCCGCAGGAAAAGAGGGGGGACAAGAGAGTGCCCCCCCTCCTGAACCGTACCAGGCCACATGCCCTCAACATTGGGAGGATGCTTTGGGGGTCTGTGACCCCTCAAAGCACCATGTCCCCATGTTGATGAGGAGAAGGGTCTCTTGCCCACAACCCTGGCTGGTAGTTGTGGGGGTCTGCGGGCAGGGGGCTTATCAGAATCTGGAAGCCCCCTTTAACAAGGGGACCCCCAGATCCCACCCCCCTTGTTTGAAATGGTAAGGGGGTACAAAAGTACCCCTACCATTTCACAAAGAAAGTGTAAAAAATAGTTAAAAAACACACAGACACCATTGGGAAAAGTCCTTTATTAAAAATAAAAAATATAAAAAAATAAAAAAAAGATTCCAGCGGTGGTAATCCACTCTTGCTATCCAGCGATGGGTGGTCTCTTCTCTCGGAAGAGATCAGCCATCGCTGGATCCCGGAGAAGAGACCACCCGTCGCTGGATAGCAAGAGTGGATTACCACTGCTGGAATCTTTTTTTAATTTTTTTTATTTTTAATAAAGGACTTTTCCCAATGGTGTCAGTGTGTTTTTAACAAATTTTTACACTTCCTCTGTGAAATGGTAGGGGTACTTTTGTACCCCCTTACAGTTTCAAACAGGGGGGGCCGGGATCTGGGGGTCCCCTTGTTAAAGAGGGCTTCAAGATTCTGATAAGCCCCCCACCCGCAGACCCCCACAACCACCGGCCAGGGTTGTGGGGAAGAGACCCTTCTCCTCATCAACATGGGGACATGGTGCTTTGAGGGGTCACAGACCCCCAAAGCATTCTCCCAATGTTTAGGGCATGTGGCCTGGTACGGTTCAGGAGGGGGGGCGCTCTCTCGTCCCCCCTCTTTTCCTGCAGCCTGCCAGGTTGCGTGCTCAGATAAGGGTCTGGTATGGATTTTGATGGGGACCCCCAAGCCATTTTTTTTTTATTTGGCGTGAAGTTCCCCTTAAAATCCATGCCAGACCTGAAGGGTCTGGTATGGATATTTAGGGGGAACCCCACGTACCATTGATAGCCACCCCGTAACTCTGGTGAACGTTTATGTACCCAACACCTTCCAAAAATGTTTTTACAAAAAACTCAAAACTAATTTGGAACCATATAAAAACAGAGCACTAATCATCTGTGGTGACTTCAATGACACACCAGACCCCACATTAGACTCTACCAACTTAGACAGAAGGAGGGCATCAGCTCTCTTTTCATTCATAGACAATGAAGATCTATACGATCCTTGGAGATGTATGCACGATGTTGAGCGTGACTATACTTTCTGTTCTCACTCTGGAGACTCTTATGTTCGGACTTTCTGGCAGACTATCCGATGGACTTTGCAGCGAAGGTCCGCCGGACTTTCCGAACGAGCGGACTTGCGCACACACGAACGGACTTTCCAGCGGACTAGGTCTGACGGACTTCCTGACGGACTTTTGGCGGTGGTCCGACGGAATTTGCAAATGAACGGACTTGCCCACACATGGACTAAAGTCTGTTCATTTTGAATGTGACTCCAGGTACGACGGGACTAGAGAAGGAAGTCAATCACGCCACTTTCATTGGCGAGATTAGTACCTTGCGAGCCCCGTCACCTGGTATGGATTTTAAGGGTAACCCCCTACGCCAAAAAAACGGAGTGGGGGGTCCCCCCAAAGTCTATACCAGACCCTTATCCAAGCACGCAGCCCGACCAGTCGGGAAAGGGGGTGGGGACGAGCGAGGGGGGTGCCCCACCCCAAAGCACCTTGTCCCCTTCTGATAAGGACAAGGGCCTCTTCCCGACAGCCCTGGCCGTTGGTTGTTGGGGTCTGCGGGAGACAGGCTTATTGGAATCCGGGAGCCCCCTTTAATAAGGGGGCCCCCAGATCCCGGCCCCCCACCCTATGTGAATGAGTATGGGGTACATCGTACCCCTACCCATTCACCTGGGGGAAAGAAAGTCAATAAAAAACACACTACAGGTTTTTAAAGTAATTTATTAGTCAGCTCCGCGGGTCTTCTTCCGACTTCTCCCACTCTCCGGTATCTTTTCCTGGTCTCCGGTTCTTTTCCGCACTCTCCAGTATCTTCTCCCACTCTTCTTAGCGCTCGCCCGCTGTAATGCTGTGTACAGCGTGCGCGGCCACTTATATAGGCATATAAACCCTTATGGCGGCAAGCTCCCAGGTCCCCGGGCAGTGATGTCATAAGGGGTGGGGTCCCGGGGCATGATGGGACTGTGTCGTCATAAGGGGCGGGTCCACCGGGTGACATAACCTGGTGACCCCGCCCCATGCCTATATAAGTGGACGTGCACGCTGTACACAGTATTACAGCGGGAGAGAGGGTCGTGTAAACATCGGAAGAACAGAAGAGGGAAGAAGAAGGCCGGACCACCGCTAGTAAAATAACTGGAAGAAGATACCGGAGAGCGCAGAGAAGAACCGGAGAACGGAGAAGAGGCCGGAGAGCGGGAGAAGTCGGAAGAAAACCCCCGGAGCTGACTAATAAATTACTTTAAAAACCTGTAGTGTGTTTTTTATTGACTTTCTTTCCCCCAGGTGAATGGGTAGGGGTACGATGTACCCCATACTCATTCACATAGGGTGGGGGGCCGGGATCTGGGGACTCCCGGATTCTGATAAGCCCCCGCCCACAGACCCCAACGACCAACGGCCAAGGTTTTTTTGTTAAGAGGCCCTTGTCCTCATCAACCTGGGGACAAGGTGCTTTGGTGTGGGGGCGCTCGCTCGTCCCCACCCCCTTTCCTGACTGGCCGGGCTGCGTGCTCAGATAAGGGTCTGGTATGGACTTAGGGGGTTGCCCTTAAAATCCATACCAGACCTAAGGGACATTGTCGCCTATCTCTCACGCTTGCTGCAATAGGAAAATGTGTTTTTCCTATTGCAGCAAGCGCGACATGTACAGTATCCTGCCGCGGAGAACCAGCGCAATAGGATCGTGCTGGAAACATTCTTGCGAGCAGGTGCTGTAGCTGCCGTTGCGTCGTAGTTGGTCCGTCGTACCAGCATACAGATGAGCGGACATCCCGATAGGAACTGGGTCTGGCAGACTTTTGGCGGGAAGATTTTAAATATGTTTTATTTCTAGGTCCATCTGACTTTTGGGAAGAAAAAGTCCGCTGGAGCCCACGCACGATCGGAATGTCCACCGGATTCCGGTCCGCCAGACCAAGTCTGCCGGAAAGTCAGATCGTGTGTACGGGGCATTACTCTCGGATTGACGTTTTCCTAACTAACAAAAAAGCTTTACTAGCTACCTCAAAAGCGCATATTGGTCTCATCACGTGGTCAGACGACTCCCCAATAGCTCTGAAAATATTTCCCCAATCTTGTCCATCCAACCACTCCCTATGGAGACTGAACTCATCCCTCGTAACCAACCCAAGATATGAAGGGGGAATCAGGTCTGAGATTGAGAGTTTCTTTGAGACTAACAGTGAGTCTATTAGTGATCAATCCATGGTATGGCTAGCTCACAAAGCTTTTCTGCGAGGTCTCCTCATCCAATTTGGTGCCCAGGAATGAAAGAGACGAACAGCGGAAATAGACTTAATGCTGCAACAACTTAAGACTTTAGAAACAACAAATAAAAATGCACCTAGTCAAGCAACACTCACAGCGATCAGGGACCACAGATGCAAACTAAGCGAACTCTTGCACCATAAATGTGACTACTATATCAAACACTTAAAATTAAAAACCTATTCCTTTAGCAACAAATTTCGAGCCTTCCTGGCCAAGCAAATCAAACGGCAGCAGATACGCGCAAAAAATCCATACCTTATAAATGCACAAGGGGTGAGAATGACCAACCCGCTAGACATAGCCAATACTTTTGCGTCTTTCTTCGCCAAATTATACAACCTGCATAAAGCAGAAACCACCACTCCACCAAACCCCAAAGACATAGAAGCCTTTCTCTTGTCCATACAACTTCCATCACTGACCCCCACACAAGTAGCCACTCTGTCGGCCCCATTCACAACAGCTGAAATTTGTAACGCCATCAAATCCCTCCCACTGCACAAAGCCCCAGGACCAGATGGGTTCTCTAATGAATATTATAAGCACTTCAACAACATACTATCACCTCATTTATGCACTACATTTAACCACTTTGCCCCACAGGAAACTTACCTAACGAATGTCTTGAAGCATTGATAGTAACCCTTCCCAAACCAGGCAAGCTCCTTGATGCCCCAGAGAACTACAGACTCCTCTACCTACTAAGTACGGACACTAAACTGTATGCAAAGCTACTTGCTCTCCGGCTCTCCACAGTCATGAACCAATTGATACATGTAGACCAAGTCGGCTTTATACCGGGCAGACAAACATCAGACGGGACCCGTTGGTTCATAGACATAATTTAGTGGGTTGAAAACAGTCAAGTGCCTTATCTGGTCCTTTCTTTGGATGCAGAGAAGGCATTCGATAGAGTACAATGGACGTACCTGGAGGCGGTCCTGCGTAAATTCGGCATATCGGGCACACTTCTAGATGCCATACTCAGCCTATACACATCCCTGATCTCAAAAGTGTGGACCTCAGGCGTAACATCTGACCCTTTCAATATCACGAACAGCACAAGGCAGGGTTGCCCATTATCACCTTTAATCTTCGCTATGATTATATAAAACCCCTAGCTCAACGGATTCGCTCTGCGTCTCAAGTTAAAGGAAAAGTCATTGGGGCCACTGAACACAAGATCGGGCTATACGCAGATGATGTAATAATTTCCACTACAGACCCAAAACAATCCATAACCGAGATACAATATATTCTTGACCAGTTCAGTGCAGTATCCCTATATAAGGTAAACCATAGCAAGTCATTTATGCTAGTGATCGGTCTAGATAAACCAACCATACAACATATCTCTAGATACTCATGGTCAAAAGACTCATCCCTCACCTATCTAGGAATCCGCTTAATCTCTCCTAATAAGAACATCTTGCACACCAATTTGGCAGACCTTTTAGAAAAGCTCAAAAGAATATCCAAAGAATTGCATCACCCCTTCGTTTCATGCGCCGGTAGAATCGCATTAGCCAAAATGTTCTTACTCCCACACATTCTATATATGTTCCGCATCATTCCGGTACCATTTCTCTCAACACAACCACAGACTCTCCAAGCTGTTGTCAACTCCTTTATCTGCCAAAATAAATGGGCCAGAATAAACAAGCACAACCTAATGACCCCCACACAAATGGGAGGAGTGGGAGCCCCCAATATCAATTTGTATTACAAGGCAGTTATACTGGATCAACTCAAACGCTGGTGGACCACACTTACTCCTTCTAATTGGACACATATAGAATCAACAGTACTGGCTAAAGACGCAAAGCTGTACCTTTGTGCCTCACTTCTTGCTCCTATTCCCAAACACTCCCAGATGACATCAATAACAGCTTCCCTAAGAGTTTGGTCATCTATCCCTCAAGTGCCAAAAGGTGTACCCCACACCATACTACAATATATACCACTACAAGCCATCTCACTCATACTCCCAGACCTCAAATTAAACTCATGGATTGATGTAGGCATTCAAGCCATCAGAAACTGCCTGATATCATTCGAACAACTTCAAACCAAATTTGGTCTTTCACCAAGAACTTTCTACATTTATCTCAGGATCAGGTCTCTACTCAACAAGGTATCCTGGACTAAACAAGACAAGACTCTGTCTCCGGCACTAAAATATCTCAACTTAAATAAACTCATGGATTGATGCAGGCATTTAAACCATCTGAAACCTATTCAATGAGTCAATGTACTGAGAATGCTTCAAAAAAATTGTGTATTCATTATATTACTTTCTCTACCTTTTGAAAATTGAAATAAAGTTGAAGTATACAAAAAATAAATAAATCAAAGTGAGGACAGCAGCAATATGTATATAACACATTTCTCATTATTTCTTCTCATTTAATCATTAAACATCCTATTAAAATATTTTACAACGTATTATCTAGATCAATTATCGAGCCACTGACCATCACCTGAGTAACGGTAAAATGTATCCAACTTTATTCCGTATGACACCGGACTATCAGGTCCGTTTTGCAGCTATTATAAAACTTTTGCAGCATTTTGGATGGAACTGGGTTGGAATATTAACATCAGGGGATGGCAGTGGTGATGAGGAGTCCCAAGAACTGAGCAAGATGATGAGCCAACATGGGATCTGCACAGATTATATCATTAAACTCACTGAAAATAATATAAAGGATATTCATACACTGAGGATTATTCGGGAATCAGCAGCTAAGATTGTCACAATGTGTGGAACTTCCTTATCAGACTTTGTTCCTTTATGTGATAAGATACTCTCTGTTATAGAAAACATCACATTTATTTTCCCACCTTCATGGAGTAAAATAACTCATATATATAATAAAGTCATTAAAACAACCAAACACAGCTTTGCATTTCTATGGCCAGTAAAAATGAACCTAGACATCAATATTTATCCACGAGGTTTCAACTTCTCCAACTGTTTATATGACCCAATCATGGAAGATACTTGGATTCATTCGATTGGGTGTCTTTCCCCAAACCAATACAAAAATGACTATTATGAACTCATCATTAGGCGTCCTGCAAAGAATTGTACAGATGTAAAAGATATGTCATGGATGTTTAATTTATTCACAACTCTGCCCTCCTATGTATACAGGGCTGTGTATGTTCTGGCCCATGCTCTACACGGAATGTACATGAAGAAAAATTCATCTGAACAAAATGGATTCCGGTATAGAGTAAGTTGGATAATAAGTGCTATATTACTATGATCCTTTCCTATATTATATAATACGTAAATGGGTAGCTATCCAGACCCAAAGGGCCTGGTATGGACTGGGGGAACCCCACGCCATTTTTTCTTTATTTTTTTAATGGCCGGGTGCCAAGTCATTTTAAATGGGATTTTTTTTCTTTAAAAATGTCAGTTTTGCTGTAGCATGTTTTACGCATGCTACAAATGTGCCACTTTATAGGCTCATTAGGGACCCCCCCCCCCCCCCCCCCCCCCCCTCAGGCACGATATTTAAATGATTTTTTTATATTCATTGTTGTACTTTAGCATCATTAAAATCACTCCTCCTGAAAAAAAATGATTGAGGAAAAAATAATTTATTGATACATGTCCCCCAGTGCAGTACCCAGACCCCCATACCCCTTTTATTTCCTTTCGGCTCCAATAGACTTCAATGGGATTTCCTGTTTGAATTAGAACATTTCCCTTGTTTGGGAGTCATGCTGAAAACCGAACAGGGGGGGGGGGGGGGGGGGGGGGTGTTCGGCCATTCCCTAATCACATTATACTGACACACTGCACTATACTCACACTACACTATGTGGACACACTATACTCACACTATACTGACTCAATATACTCACACTATACTACCACTGCACCAACACTCTACACAATAAGTGAACACACTAACTAGTAGCAAACAGAGCCCTGCGCAACCTATTTCCACTCCAACACACTGCAATAGCTTCCTGTAGGAAGGAACCTTTTATAGTGTAGGTTGGGACTATGAGCACTGAGCCGTGATTGGACAAAGTCATCATCACTTTGGTCAATCAGGGCTCTGATAGTGATCTGTGCTCTAATTGGCAAAGCCTTCCACCTGACTAGCGATCACTTAGGGCCCTAGAATGCACTGTGCAGCATGCAGTGCATTGTGGGGCGCTCGGTGGGTGAACATCCTGCCGAGCACCCAGCAAATTCAGGTGTTTGCTGAACTGGCAAACTTTTGCTCAGCTTCGAACTGTTCAGCCAACTCTACTTGTTTGCTGCAACTTTGCATGCTATTGCTGAGAATGCCTCCAGACCCTTTTCTATCTGCGATTGCTCCTGGGGTTCTCAAACATCCAACTTACAAACGACTCATACTTACAAACGGAGGGAGACAACAGGAAATTAAAGGAAATCTACCCCTAGGAAGGGAAATTCTCTCCTGTAATGCGGCGTACACACGGTCGGAATTTCCGATGGAGACAGTCCGATAGGAGCTTTTCATCGGATTTTCAGACCGTGTGTATGCCCAACGGTCTTTTTCTGTCGGAATTTCCGATGGACTTTGAATTGAGAACCTGTTCTCAATTTTTCCGCCGGAAAACCTTTCTATCTTTCTATCGGATTTTCTGATCGTGTGTATGCCATTTCGTGTTACAGACCGTTGGAATTTGGTGTGACCGTGTGTAGGCAAGACAGTTTGAGCGGAATTCCGTTGGAAAAACCGTCAGAGTTTTTTCCGACGAGAATTCCGGTCGTGTGTACGCGGCATAAGAGTTATTATGGGAAAAGGGTACCTCCACTGATGCTTTTTTATCAAGGCTTGTTTCCACAACAACCCAAAATTTTCAAAATCCAATTGTCATTGGACAGTAAGTGAGGTGAAATCTTCTGAACAGGGGCACAGACATCAAAACAAACATTACAGGGGTGTTAACCCTTCCCTATGCTATCCAAAAAGCTTAAAAATATTTTTTCTGGGTGGAACTACACTTAAAAAATGTACCTGTTCCGACTTACAAACAGATTCGACTTAAGAACAAACCTACAGACCCTATCACCCTATCATGTTTGTAACCCGGGGACCCCCTGTATTTGATACACTGCTGATTTTGTAGGTTTTCCTACTTACAAAGCATGTAGAGGTCTGTAATTTTTATCATAGGTACTAATTAGCATTTTATTGCATCACATAATTATTTGATTAAAAGGCAAAAAAAGTTGTACCGTGCTAAAAATAATAATCAGTGATAAAAATAACAAATAAACAAGCAGCAGCATACAGTGGGATACACACAAGAAACAAACTAAAATTAAAAAAAGCTGCGCAAAAAATAAGATTTCAATCAGTGAGTCCAATGAAACTTTACAAAACAACAGGAAAGTCAATATAAGCCACTTGGAATTTTTGATATCACCGCAGTGTGCACACACAAACAGGAAAGTGCCCGACCACCATAATTATAGAATCTGCTTACCAGATGGCAAGTATAAAGGGCAGGTGGCTATAACCCAGCCATGGCCTTTAGCTTGCAGATGACAACAGTGGTAGCGTTAAAATGGATTGTGCATATCGCTCCCTCTATTCAACTATGGTGTCCATTTTAGCTCAAATGGATGCCCAAGAAGAAAGAAAACTAGCCATAGCGTAATATAGTTTAGATAACAGTTTATTTAAAACGAGGTAATGCACTTACATTTAAGAAGTAATAGATATGCATATAAAAGAAATGCCGGCTGCCACAAACATGCGGAGCCCATCCTTCTAGTCCAATCGCGTGGTGACGCCACTACGTGCCTTCCTACAGACGCGTTTCATCATCAGTAGACGTTGTCAATTGGGAACCTATAAACATGTTTATTTAAAATACCTTATTTTAAATAAACTATTATCTAGACTATATTACGCTATGGCTAGTTTTATTTCCTCTTGGGCATCCAATTGAGCTAAAACAGACACCATAGTTTAATAGAGGGAGCAATCTGCATGACCCAGTTTACCGCTACCACTGTTGTCATCTGCAAGCTAAAGGCCATGGCTGGGTTATAGCCACCTGCCCTTTATGCTTGCCATCTGGCAAGCAGATTCTATAATTATGGTGGCCGGGCATCTTCCTGTTTGTGTGTGCACACTGCAGTGATATCAAGAATTCCAAATGACTTATATTGACTTTCCTGTTGTTTTGTAAAGTTTCATTGGACTAACTGATTGAAATCTTTTTTTAGGGCAGCTGTCACGTACCTGGTGGTGCGAGCCTGAGTTTGCAGAGAGAGACCTCCCTTGCGTCTCCCACTCCTGGTTCCCTGGTAGGGTGACAGGAGACCCAGGAGTGAGGAGGAGCACGGGTGCCTGGCAGGATCAACAGACTGGTGGAGCGACACAGGGTCAACTCAGCGAACAAGGTGGGTAACAGGATCAGCACAGCAGACTGGATAGCAGAGCAGGCTGGATCTGGATGGACAGGCAGGATCAGCACAGCAGACTGGATAGCAGAGCAGGCTGGATCTGGATGGACAGGCAGGATCAGCACAGCAGACTGGATAGCAGAGCAGGCTGGATCTGGATGGACAGGCAGGATCAGCACAGCAGACTGGATAGCAGAGCAGGCTGGATCTGGATGGACAGGCAGGATCAGCACAGCAGACTGGATAGCAGAGCAGGCTGGATCTGGATGGACAGGCAGAATCAGCACAGCAGACTGGATAGCAGAGCAGGCTGGATCTGGACAGGTAAGCTGGTTCAGCAAAGCAAACAGGACCTCAGAGCAGACCGGTTCAGTACAGGTAAGCTGGTCCAGCAAAGCCGACAGGACCTCAGAGCAGCCCGGTCAGTACAGGTAAGCTGGTTCAGCAAAGCAGACAGGACTTTAGAGCAGACTGGATCAGTACAGGTAAGCTGGTTCAGCAAAGCAAACAGGACTTCAGAGCAGACTGGATCAGTACAGGTAAGCTGGTTCAGCAAAGCAAACAGGACTTCAGAGCAGACTGGATCAGTACAGGTAAGCTGGTTCAGCAAAGCAAACAGGACTTCAGAGCAGACTGGATCAGTACAGGTAAGCTGGGTCATCAGAACAGGCCGGGTCGGATATCAGGCTGGCAGCAAGGTACAAGAGGATTAAGCAGAGGGATGGTCACAAACAAGCCAAGGTCGGGTGCAGGCAGATAGATGAATAGTCACAGGCAGGCCGGGTCAATACAGGACAAAGGTTTCAGGATCAGGTTACAATCACCACAACGCTGTAGAGCAGACAGCGGGGACCGTCTGCTCTGGCCGGACTTAAATAGGCTACCTGGCACCAACAAGAGCACGCACCTGTCTACCTGTGCACGCGCCCGTGCGTGGCCGCACACGTGCACGCGCACCGGCGCGCATGCGCAGTGGCGCCCGTGGGCCAGGATGGCCAGGGTTCAGGTTTCTGTCAGGATCTTCATGACAGCAGCTTTTTTAAATTTTAATAAGTATTTGATTACCTACCAACCAGTAATAATTTCCAGCTCTCACACACCTGTTGTTTTTTCTTTAAGAAGCCCTCCTGTTCTCCACTCATTACCTGTATAAAATACACCTGTCCACACAATCAGACTCCAAACTCTCCCCAATGGCCAAGACCAGAGAGCTGTGTAAGGACATCAGGGATACAATTTTAGACATGCACAAGGCTGGGATGGGCTACAGGACAATAGGCAAGCAGCTTGGATAGAAGGCAACAACTGTTGGCGCAATTATTAGAAAATGGAAGAAATTCAAGATGACGGTCAATCTCCCTCGGTCTGGGGCTCCATGCAAGATCTCACCTCGTGGGGAATCAATGATCATGAGGAAGGTGAGGGATCAGCCCAGAACTACATGGCAGGGCCTGGTCAATGACCTGAAAAGAGCTGGGACCACAGTCTCAAAGAAAACCATTAGTAACACACTACGCCGTTATGGATTAAAATCCTGAAGCGCACGCAAGGTCCCCCTGCTCAAGCCAGCGCATGTCCAGGCCCGTCTGAAGTTTGCCAATGACCATCTGGATGATCCAGAGGAGGAATGGGAGAAGGTCATGTGGTCATGAGACAAAAATAGATCTTTATGGGCTGAACTCCACTCGCCGTGTTTTGAGGAAAAAGAAGTATGAGTACAACCCCAAGAACACCATCCCAACTGTGAAGCATGGAGGTGGAAACTCATTCTTTGGGGCTGCTTTCCTGCAAAGGGGACAGGATGACTGCACCGTATTGATGGGATGATGGATGGGGCCATGTATCGCGAGATCTTGGCCAACAAAATCCTTCCCTCATTAAGAGCATTGAAGATGGGTGGTGGCTGGGTCTTCCAGCATGACAACGACCCAAAACACATAGCCAGGGAAACTATAGGAAATGTACATTCTTTGTAATTGCAAACAAAGGCTTCTGTACCAAATATTTAGTTCTGCTTTTCTGATGTGTCAAATACTTTTGTCATGCAATAAAATCCAAATTAATTACTTAAAAATCATACAATGTGATTTTCTGGATTTTTGTTTTAGATTTCGTCTCTCACAGTTGAAGAGTACATATGATTAAAATTACAGACCTCTACATGCTTTGTAAGTAGGAAACCCTGCAAAATCGGAAGTGTATCAAATACTTGTTCTCCCCACTGTAGCTTGCATACATTGAATCTTGTTCCAAAACACGAGAGGAATATAAAAGGTTTTCATGTCAGACTGATCCAAGTGTTGAGTTTTTTGTCAGATGAATGGTGGAGGAGATGAAGAATATGGCCTTAGGCTCTATCCCATGAATTGTGACTGTTGACAATAATGAGCACTAATGCTGAGTACACACAAGCGGAATTTCCATCGGAAAAATCTTGGATGTTTTTTCCGACGGAATTCCGCTCAAGCTTGGCTTGCATACACACGGTCACACAAAAGTTCTCTGAACTTTTGACCGCCAAGAACGCGGTGACGTACAACACTACTATGAGCTGAGAAAATGAAGTTTAATGCTTCCGTGCATGCGTTGAATTGTTTCTGAGCATGAGTGATTTTTTGTGCCTTTGAATTGCAAACAGACGATCACATATTGGGATAGGAACTTTTCCCGACCGAAAAATAGAGAACGTGCTCTCAATCTTCCACCAGCAAAAGACCGATGAAGCATACACACGGTTGCATTTTCCCACAAAAAGCTCTCATCAGAGAGCAGCATTTATGATTGTGTGTACGCGGCATTAGAAAAATGTAAGTTCAAAGCTCCCAACCGTTCCATTTCTTCATTGGCTTTCACTGCTGTACTATTCAATTTTCTCCCTCATATGTTTTTAATATATGAATGTTGAATGACAAGAAAAGACGGACAGAGATCACCTGGTGAAAAATGGATTCTCAAAAATGTGATTTATCATTTTTCCAGACTGCAATTTGAGTAATGCCACGTACACATGATCGGAAATTCCGCCAGCAAAACTCAGATGAGAGCTTTTTGTCGGAAAATGCAACTGTGTGTATGCTCCATCGGTCTTTTGCTGGCGGAATTCCAGCCAGCAAAAGATTGAGAGCATGTTCTCTATTTTTCCGCTCAGGAAAAGTTCCTATCTGAAAATGCGATCGTCTGTACAAATTCTGACGCACAAAATCCTATGCATGCTCGGAAACAATTTGACGCATGCTCAGAAGCATTGAACTTAATTTTCTTGACTCATCATAGTGTTGTACGTCACCACGTTCTTGACAGTCGAAAGTTCAGCAAACTTTTTTGTGACCGTGTGTATGCAAGACAAGCTTGAGCAGAATTCCGTCGGAAAAACCATCCAAGATTTTTCCAACGGAAATTCTGCTCGTGTGTACACGGCATTTGAGTAATATCCTGAGTGTAATTGACAGGAAAATTTCAGTGTCTTTCATTCTCCCGACCATATACATACAGTTCTGTCCAATCTGAAAATAAAATGCATGATTGATGATATTCTGGATTATTGGTTTGGGGAATCTTTTTTTATCAAGGATATGTACATGGAGACATTGTAGGAGAATCAAAAAATGAAGAATTAGTGATTCTTCTGATTCATTCATTCTTATTCACATTTCTAGAAAGACTGCCTAGTAAAATGAATGTAACCACTTTGTATTTTTCTAAGCAGACTTTAATTCCAGAACTCTTATAACTGTATATATACATATACATATATATGTAATGTGTGTATTTCTGTCTTTTTTAAAAAGCTGCACAAATATGTGAGAAATGTTCATTACACGGAGGCAGATGGAGGCAAGATCTACTTTAATGAGAGAAGAGAAGTTCCCACCAATCTTATTTTATGCAGCTGGATTGGGGATGGCAATTTGCATATGTATGTTTACCCAATATCCATTATTGATGGTCCAGACTTTGTGCCTGAAACATTTGTCAATATGAGTAACCCTTTCTACTGGAAAAGAGGCAAAGTAAGAACTCACTTGATTGTTTTCTGCTGATTAGGGTGGGTGTTAATCATTAGGATTAATAGGGAATTTTTAGCCTGATTTTAAAATAAACTAGACAATATAGCCCATACATCTTGCACACACCACTCTCCAAAATGAATATCAAGCTGTAACACCCCAGGATCTATAAAATATAGTTACAAATTACATGGATTAGCTGTATTCCCACTACTAAGGCTTAGCACTCAGCCCTACGTGTTACGTCATCAACTTCATCAGCCTTGATAGAGTTGAGACGTTCCAACAGCAGCGGTTCTGATTAGGGCTGTTTCACACTGATACATTTTTGGATGCACTTTTGATGCCGTGACTTACAATAGAAAGTCCTTTTGAAAAACTGCACCAAAGATGCAGCATGTAGGACTTTAAAAGCACATCTGCAGTGTGAAGAGTTCCATAGAATGTAAGGGATACCTTATTCATGCATTTTTCTTTTGCTTTTTAAACCCCAAAAACTGATCAGTGTAAAAGAACCCTTAAGTGAAGAGACGGTGAGGTATCAGCCTGATTCTGCCTGGAACAGTGAGCTTATGTGGAGTGTATCTGCCTCTGGTACTTCATTATGGAGTTCATTATATTTCTTTTTATGTGAGTGAGATTTTAACCGCTTAGTGACTAAGGGTAAAACATTTTTTTTTTATCAAATATGTTTATTTGGTTTTCAAAAATGACATACAATGTGTGTAACAGTGCGGATACAGCCACATTGATAGTAAGATGAGCAAGGTAAAACAATACACATGAAGACGTGATAGTAACAAACAGTTACAGTAGTCTCTTACAGAAATTACATAAAATACAGAAAATACAAGGTGCTAACAACTCTTACATCAGAAAAAGGTATCTGCTTCAATGCAAGGCATATATCAGAGCTACAGAATTGTGTAAGGGAAGCATGAAGCTCTGGGATCCTATGAGGGATGCCAGAGGGACCACGGTTTCCATACAAGGTCAAAGGAATGGAAGGATTTTTTGTTAAAGAGATATAGATTTTTTCCCATAGAAATTGTTGGTGGGTAATACTTATCACCCCTGACGATTGAGGCCAGGCCTTGTTTCCAGTGCCTGGTGATAGTGAGTTTGGCGGATAGTGGAATATTAGTTACTATGCCACGATAAATAGCAGGACATTTGTTGATACCTAGATTAAGCAAGGCCAGTGCGGGATAGGCAGGGCTTAAAATGCCTGTTATTGCTAATATTGTTTGAAATTATTTCCGCCAAAAGCTACAGATGTGCTACGGATGTTTTTGCAAGACCACATTCATGCCAACATAGCGAAGAGCATGTGGTAAACATTCTGGCCAATCTACATGGGGTGAGATATCGCCTGAAGGAGACTTTTAAGGTTTTAAGGCTAATTCCCAGTGGTTCACACAGTGCATGAAAGAGTGTAAGTAATGAATAGCCTGGGTCTATTGGTAATCATTGGTAATCAGTGAAGGAAGCATGGAGATCTGATTAGAGCGTTGACTTTGTTTTACTAAACTTTGTTTTATCTTGTAATATATTATACATGAAGGATGTTCCTTTAGTAGATTTTGCAGGGTTTGAGAAGTTCTGCCAAATTTTGGGATGTATGTTAATAGTAGGTGGTGGAAAGGCAGTTAAAAAATGGTAAATACGGTATAAAGTGAAGAATGTGGTGCATGGAAGTCCATATTTAGTGAAGAGGGTCTCATAGAGCCTGGTTGACTCCCTAAAAGGAGATCTTCCAGAGAGTGGATACCAATTTTTTTCAGCTTTCCAGTGTGATGTCTGGGATGAGATGTTTTAGTGTTAAAAGTGGTGCTTTTATGACAGGGTAATATGAGGATGGATAAGGGGGATTTATGATCGTCCTCCAAGCTTGGATGGACACCCTAGAGGTGCCAAGCGAGCAGATAAGTCTAATGCTTTCCAAGCATTAGCATACAGTAAGGAGCAGAGGTTAGAAGTTTTGTTGACCCCCTTTCTCTATATCTGACCATAAAGGTTCTGCAGATGGTTGAACCAATTTTTCAGGTGGTCTAGGTGAAATGCTGTGAAATAGTCTTGTAAATCAATCAAACCCACTGTTTTGTGTTTTGTCAGGGATACATGGGAGCAGCAAGCCCTCTTTCCCTTTCAGACAAAGCCTCTCAATAAAGATGTAAGAGTTTTCATATATGACTGTTTTAGAGGGATATGGAGGGACCAAAATATGTACAGGATTTGGGGGAGGATCTGCATTTTGTAGGCCACTAACTGCCCACCCAGGACATCTCTACTTGTGCTAGTCTCTACTGCCTCTATTTTGGATAATAATAGAGGTTATAGTTAGCTTCTTCTAGTGAAGCATAAGAAGGAGTGACTGTTATACCAAGGTATGAAATGATTTGGCCCATGTGTACTGCAAGTACTCGTTTAATTTGGCTATGACAGTTTTGGGGATGTTTAAATCCAATATTAGAGACTTGGAGTAATTGACCTTGTAAATTAAAAGCCTGCTAAATTCAGTTACGAGTTTGAGAGCTTGTGGGAGAGAGGTTTGAGTATTTGTTGGCATTACAAAGATGTTGTCTGCAAAGACATTAAAGTGTATGTCATAATGTAGAGAATAAGATTTCCTTTTTTTTGAGCCCAGTCTTGCCACACAGATTTCCTCCAGCCCTGAGAAATCCTCTTTTATTGTTCAGTTAGAAAAATCTTGACAAAGTGCTGAAAACTTTGTCAAAAATGCCTCCTTGCTGTGAGTGACAGGTGATTTACATATCTCATGCACTAGCCTGAGACAGGCACATCATGTGTAATTATAAAAACTGAGATATCCACCCCTCCCCCACATAACAAATCCTGGTGATGGAAAGGAATGCTATCTGTGATCAGGTGACCTCAGACACACACACTGCACTATAACAATCATCAGATCACTGGATGTTCTACTCTGCCCAACTCTGACTACATACATCTCCCCTATATTCTTCTTGCTGTTCACTTGAGAATACATTTTCTTTCACTCTGGTCTGTGGATCTGTGGTCTGTGCCTGTCCCAGGCTAGTGCAGGAGATATGTAAATAACCTGTCACTCACAGTAAAGCCCCATACACACGGTCGGATTTTCGCATGGATTCTGTCCGATCGGACAATGTTGTTGAAAAATCAGACCGTGTGTATGCACCATCGGACAGTGTACGTCGTATTGTCCGACGGACAAAGTCCTATCTCCTGCTGGATAGATTTTCCGACAACACGGT
The DNA here is from genome assembly GCA_028564925.1 of Lithobates sylvaticus. NCBI lineage: Eukaryota > Metazoa > Chordata > Amphibia > Anura > Ranidae > Lithobates > Lithobates sylvaticus. Next base: position 22,353,786 of record CM053026.1, read on the forward strand.
CCGATCACACCAAATCCGATCGTGTGTATGGTAGTCCGACCGGACAAAGTGCTAGGCATGCTCAGATCACATTACAAGACCAAAGCTATTGGCTACTAGCCTCTACGTAGTCCCGTCGTAGGCAACAAACGTCACCACGTTCAGAATGATCGGATTTTCCGACAACTTTGTCCGACCGTGTGTACGCAAAACCAACATCAGACAAAGTATGACGGACATGGTCTGACGGACCTGGTCCTCGGATAATCCGCGCGTGTGTATGGGGCTTAAGGGGGCGTTTTTGACAACGTTTTCAGCACAGAGGATTTCTCAGGGCTGGAGTAAATCTGTGTGGCAAGACTGGGCTCAAATGAAAGGAAATCTTATTCTCCATCCACTTTAATAACATGAGGACTTTCCCTGAAAAGGAAACCTGTTATCAATGGGTGAGATTGGATGCTCTCTGCTAGCAGTTCAATCATCAAAATGAAGATTGTTGGGGAAAGTGAGCACCCCTGTCTTGTGCCATTGGATATGGCAAATGGTTTAAAGCTGGGGTTGGCAACCCTTTCGATCACGGTCCACCTATCGACAGCAGGCAGACAAGTAGACCGCGTACCCGTAGATGTGAGCAGAACAATGTGGAAGTAGCGGACAAGCGGGTATGACGGATAACGGATAAGCGTGGTAGTGCTAAAAATATCAATATCCACCTTATAAGGGCTCATAACTAGTGAATATAATACAAAAGTTTCAGGAAAAGAGTGAGGATTAATGGCAAGCCCATCAGAGGATGGGTGCATACAGCACTCTGCAAGGGTGAGGGGGTTCGCTGCCCTTGTTGGGTTCGGAGTCAAGAAGTTTGAGTTTTCCCAAGGAATTGGTAGGGTTTGCTTTGTCATACCAGGCGGTGTATTGAAAGGTGGCCATGAGTTGTTGGATATCCGTCAGTGAGAAAAAGTATTCTATAAAGGCTACAGAACTTTGGGACCACCAAGCGCTTCTTCACCCGCAGGAAATCAAGACAGTTTTAATCAGGAATATTGAGTCTAACCGGTGTATGCCTAACTTTTATTTTATCTATGGGGATAGTGGGTGCAGTGAAGGTGAGTGATAAAAAGTCAGGCTGTGTACACTGTTCTTTCACTTAGTTTTTCTTTTCTTTCCAACCATGTAGCAGCCCAGATAGCAAACAATTGTGCTACAAGTTTGAAAATGACTTACTAAGCTATTGCTAGTCTTGCCAGGCTTTACAAGTTTAATACGCATTTGCATCATGCATTGCATGACTCCAGATCAACTTTCTTTGCAAACATTCTGTAAGTCTGCTGCAAGTTCTGGTTCAGTTATGTTGTGCAATAATCATCCCACCACAGGGGTCACTGTGGCTTAATTTTCATGCTGTAGACTTGTAGAGCTCTTTCTGGAAACTGACCACTGAAACGTTGCTCTTGCTAGAGACTTGACACACACATTTTCTACAAATTGGAAAAGTGTCAATTAGAACTTGTGTTTAAAGTGCTCTGCAAGTCTACAACTTATGCAGCAAGTTAAAGAGGAAGTGAACTCTCCCACACTGATGCTTCTTTTCATTTAGTCCATTATAATAAGTACCGTATTTATCGGCGTATAACACGCACTTTTTCCCCTTAAAATCGGGGGAAAGTCGTGGGTGCGTGTTATACGCCGATACCCAAAAAAAAAATGACAAAAATCGGTTGCGGCGCCGAAAAATGGCGACCGCGGCCGAAAAAGGCCGAACCGCGGCCGAAAAAGGCCGGAAAAAGCCGAAGCGCGGCCGAAAAAGACCGAAGCCGGCTGTTCAGCTCCGCTCGGAGTCCCGCCTCCCTGCGCTCGCTCCCGAAACAGCAGGGAGGCGGGACTCCGAGCGGAGCTGAACAGTCGGCTCGGTCTTTTTCGGCCGCACTTCGGCCTTTTTCGGCCGCGGTTCGGTCTTTTTCGGCCGCGCATGCGCGGTATTTCTCGCGGCGGGAAATTTAAACGCTGGCGAACTTCAACTGACACTAGCAAGCTGTAAATGACACTAGCAAGCTGCAAATGACGCCGGGCAAGCTACAAATGATGCTGGGCAAGCTACAAATGACGCTGGGCAGGTTGCAAATGACGCTGGGCAGGTTGCAAATGATGCTGGGAAAGGCTGCAAATGACGCTGGGCAAGCTGCAAATGACGCTGAGCAAGCTGCAAATGACGCTGAGCAAGCTACAAATGACGCTGGGCAAGCTGCAAATGACGCTGGGCAAGCTGCAAATAACGCTTAAATGTAAGTTTTTTTTTTCCCTAAACTTCTCTCCTAAAACTTTTTTTCCTTAAAATTCCCTCCTAAACTTGGGGTGCGTGTTATACGCCGGTGCGTGTTATACGCCGATAAATACGGTACTTATCAAACTATAGCCACTGTAATCCAGCCCAAATTGCATATTACTTACTGTTTAAAGAAACTTTAAAAAACTTGTTTCCAGGGGTTAGGCAGCGCCATCTTAAGTACTGTTTTCTGAGTCCACAGTGGAGTGTATTTCCACCCTTACATTGAGCACTTCCTGAACTGTTAACCAATCCTCCTTCTCAATCCAACGTTTCTATGGCAACCCTGCTTCCCTGTTAATAGCTGACTTGTTTTTATTTCATAGTATTTACTTGTGCCAATTATCTAGTGTTTGCCTGTGTCAGTCTTATCAGCTTCAGCTGATAAGACTGCAGTAATGCTGTCCGATGCCTTGGTTTACACTGCATGTGATGTGACATGGTCACATGGGGTGTAGGAGGAAGCTCTGAGTGATTATGCAGTCTCCTGGGATTTCAGTGGTGTGCCATAGGAAGTCCTGATAATAGATAGACAAGTACACAGAGTGTGCCGTAAATCAGGGGAGATCTGGGCATGCTCAGTGACGTCATTCTAAAGAACAAAAAGGATTACAACAATACTAAGCAAGTAAGGAAATGTCTACAAGCAGTGTTCATTAGGGTTTGTATGCTGATTTACATGGGACAAAATTGTGGGGGAAAGTTTACAACCACTTTAACAAGACTTACAAATTTGTGTCAAGTTATCCTTGCTATCTGGGAATGTGTGAACAAAAGCAACCCCAAGAACAGATCAGGTCAGTAACAAGTGATTGTTATGCTTTGAATACCCTAATCCTAGATCCCTATTAACATAAAATAAAACTACAAAAATAGGAAAATAAATGATAAAAATCCCAAAACACCAACCCTGAAACCAAAGCCTTTTATTTTTTTAATGTCAATAGTTCCTTATTAAAGTTTTACAAATGAGACAACATTCAGAACATTGTCAGATATAAACAGATCAAAAGCATGGTAAAACAATTAACAGATCCATACCTGAGATAAACATTTGTAGTACAAAGTGATGTGAATTAATGCTACATGTTAAATCCATGATATTGCTTTAGACGGGGTGGGGTAAGGGGAGGAGGGAGGGAAGAGGGTTGAGGAATAGGGAGCATGAGATAGGAGTTAGAAGGACACCAGAACACCATTACAACAGTATCAGTTAAAGGCGATAGATAACTACCAGTTCATATTTGCACCCTACCCTTTGGGTGCTTCAGCCATTGCGACCACTTGTTTACAAACTTCTCTACCTGCATATTCTTTCTAGCCACCATTTTTTCCATTTCACATTGAAGATTAAGATCTGCAATAGTACCAGAGATGGAGGGGGTCTCCAAGGTTTTCCATAGTCTGGCAATATTTAGCTTGGCAGCAAATGATAGGTGTATAATAGCGACTCGTGAGTTGAGGGGACATTTTTTCGAAGCCCACATTAAGCATGGCCTGGGATGGGGTGGGGGTCGAAGATATCCCATTAATAGAGTAGATTAGTACTAATATTTGCTTCCAGAAGGAGCAAATAAGATATGAGCCATAGATCCTACACTACCGCATTTCCTCCAACAGTCATGGGATTGGGTGGGAAACATTTTCAGAAGTTGATAAAGGAGTTGAGTACCACCTGGATGGTTTTCTGGTAAGATTCCCAGTGGTTGCTGCAGTAAGATGTTTCATAGGTTATTCTGAATGCTCGTTGCCACATACTGTAGCTTGAGTAAAAGGGGTGTTTAAATCGACCGTCCATTTGTTTAAAGTGGCAATTTGGGAGCAGGGTCAGTCATCACTAGGTGTAGTGTATAGTAAGGATATACCTTTCTTGGTGTAGGAGGTGTGGGAGTAAAATTGAAATACGGGTTTAGGAACAGCTACAGAGGATGGAAGTTTAGAGATACCTAGGAAATGGCTAATCCTCATGTGTGAGGTTAAAATCTCCCTCTGAGTTTGGGAGGTTAAAATCACTTTGGAGCCTTCCAAATATTTTAATATAATTGTTTGTTACAAGGTCCCCTAATTTTGTGATACCAGCCCCTATATTGAAGCTAGGAATTTTTGGAGGATAGGGACAATCAGCATACAGAACAAATAGAGATGTTTGGGTAATACAATAATTTTAAGGGTGGCAATTCTGCCTAGTATAGAGAGGCCTACGCTGGGCAGCAATCACAAGAGAAGGGGTAGGCTTTGGGAAAAGGCGTGGAAGTTTAGATATACCAATTGGCTAGTACAGGGGGTTAGTTGTACTCCCAAATATGGGATGGAAGTACTGGCCCATGTATATGGTAGGTTGGCTTTTAGGAGGTCAATTGTCCTTGATGGGAGATGCAGGGGGGTATAATGGATTTTGAGGCATTGAGCTTGTTGTATGACACTGAGCTAAAATGATGAAGGATTTCTTGTATTGCCTGCAAGGATTGAGAGGGATCAGTGACCATTAATATCACATCCTCAGCGAATAGACTAACTTTGTGATCAGGTCCATTACATGAGATTCCTGAGATGTGTGGGTCTGCTCTGATCTTCATAGCCAGCAGCTCCATCAGGAGAGCAAAAATGATTGGGTAAAGAGGGCATTTCTGTTGTGTTTCATTTGTGATTTCAAAAAGGAATAGATAAGGCCCCCCCCCCCCTGGGAGTACTTTTGCTGAAGGGTTAGAGTATAGAGAAAGGATTGCAGCTTGGAACCACCCGTAATGCCAAATTTAGTAAGCACTGATTGTAGAAATTTCCAGTGTACCCTATCAAAAGACTTCTCTGCATCAAGGGACAGCAGCAGAGAAGGTGTTTGAGTTTGGGTAGCGTGGTGAATGATGTTAAAGAGGAAGTAAAGCCTCTTAAAAAAAAAAAGACACCCTGCAAGGCAAAGGCATAATGAGCTAGTATGCATAGCACACTAGCTCATTATGAATGACTTACCTGAAAACGAAGCCCCCGAAGCGGTCCTCATCCACGATCTTCTGCGTCGCCATCGCACTTCCGGGTCTCGCCGCTCCAGCGCTGTCATTCACTGGATCGGCGATGACGTCACTCGCGCGCATGCGCAGGAAATCGGCATATCGCCGTTAACCCGGCATGCGCAGTGCGCCTGCGCTCCGCTGTCTACGGCGCATGCACCGTAGACAGCGATGCCTTTTTCTTTTCTAAATATCTCCTAAACCATGTAGGTTTAGGAGATATTTATTGGACCTACAGGTAAGCCTTAATCTAGGCTTACCTGTAGGTCAAAGTGGTTTGTAAGGGTTTACAACCACTTTAAGTACCCGTCTGGTTGCGTCCGGGACTTGTCTGCCCTGGACAAACCTGACTTGATTGGGATGTACTAGAGATGGGATGTGCTCCATCAATCTATTGGCAATTACCTTAGCTAGTATTTTGATGTCAGTGTTTAGGAGGGATATTGGTCTGTAGTTTGAGGTGGGGTCTTTTTCGTTTTTAGCATATTGGTTGGTAAGGAGCCTAAGGACCCAGCAGTATTGAAGAGGTCTGTCAGTTTCGGAGTCAAAATGGCGGCAAATTTTTGTAGAGTGCATTTGAGAACCCATCCTCCCCTGGGGACTTGTGTAGAGGCTTTAATCGCACTGAGGATTCCATCTGTTGTGGATGGTTGGGAGAGGGATTCTGATTTAGCTATGGAAATTGAGGGTAGGTTAATAGAGGCTAAGAAGTCATGAATAATGACCTCAGTGGGCTGAGGAGTGAGAGGGACATTTTTGAGGTTGTACAAAGATGCATAGTGGTCGCTAAACGCATTGGATATGTCTTGTGGATTGGTTAAGAGTTGTTTCAAGGTGGGGTGGAGCAATGAAGTAATTTTGGCTTTGGAGCATTGAGCTTTCACTTGTCTAGCCAAAAGCGCTCCTGCCTTGTTGCCCAAGGCATACAAGTTTGTTTTAGGGTGAGCAAGGTTACATTCATATTTATATAGGAGGAAGGAGCAGAGTTTTTGCCTCAGCTCTAATAATTTAGTGACCAACGTATGAGAGGGGTAGTTTTTTTTTTTATTTTCTAGGTTAGTAATTTGGAGAACAACCTCATCAATCTGCTTGGTTCTTTGGCGTCTAATTCCCGCGCTCAACTTAATAAAGATCCCCCGCATATATGCTTTGTAGGTTGACCAAAGCGTAAACCTATCAGTGTCATGCAAGTCATTCAGTTTGGAGAAAAATTGGTGTTCAGACTCAATCACTTGTTGAACCATGGTATCAGATAGCAGAGAGAGGTAAAGACGCCAGAGCCTTGGCAGCCCCGGTTGCTGGTCTCCCAGGATTATGAAAACAGGGGCATGGTCAGACCATGTAATAAGGCCTATGTCTAAGGGAACAACGTTCTGGAGGGTCCATTTATCGAATAGGAAAAAATGTATGTGAGAGTAGGATAGATAAGGGGAGGAAAAGTAGGTGTAGTCGCGTTCCGACCCATGCCGACATCTCCATACATCAAATGGCTTGGAGAAAAGGGTTCAGGGAAGGTCAACTGTCGGAGTGTTTCATAGAGGCATCCATATCCAGACCTCCAATGATATTGAATTTGCCACCTATTTTGATGTTACCCTGCTTTAAGCTTTCAATTTTCTAAAAGTTTGTAAAAGGGAAATTGCCTGGTGTTGGGGCCATACACATTCATCAGCGTGTAGTTGGTTAGAGTGATGGTACATACTAGTAGTAGGTAGCGGCCTTGTGGGTCAGCATAAGTGGTGCTGAAACTGGAGTGTGTTTCTAATCGCCGTTAGGACACCATTCTTTTTCTTAGGGCCAGATGCAAGGACAACTTGGTTGTAGCCATTAAGTCTAAAGCCCCATACACACGGTCGGACAATCCGCGGACCAGGTCCGTCGGACCATGTCCGTCATACTTTGTCCGATGTTGGTTTTGCGTACACACGGTCGGACAAAGTTGTCGGAAAATCCGATCATTCTGAACGTGGTGACGTTTGTTGCCTACGACGGGACTACGTAGAGGCTAGTAGCCAATAGCTTTGGTCTTGTAATGTGATCTGAGCATGCGTAGCACTTTGTCCGGTCGGACAACCGTACACACGATCGGATTTGGTGTGATCGGACCGGGTTGACGGCAAATCTTTCCAGCAGGAGATAAGACTTTGTCCGACGGACAAACCGACGAACACTGTCCGATGGTGCATACACACGGTCTGATTTTTCAACAACCTTGTCCGATCGGACCAAATTGATGAAAAAGTCCGACCGTGTGTATGGGGCTTAAGTGTTGGGGTTTTGGATAAGGTGAAGTGCATTTCCTTTACAAAGATAATATCAGCTTGTTGCTTGATTGCTTCTTTTTGGAGAGTAGACCTCTTCTGGGGGCTATTTAGTTCTTTGGCATTCAAAGATTGTAGCTTGAAAGGCATGGTGCTGTAGTCAATGTAGGCCTTTAGTGACAAACTTATGGTACAGGGTTGCAAGTGGTGAGTGCTCTAGGGTTAACCACTAACTGTGTACTGTGGATAAGAACAGTGATGTGCCAGTTGTAAAAGCAGGGAAGGAGGAACAAAAACAGAGATTTGGTGCTGGTGCAGAACCAGGGGTAGAGTGCATAAAAAAAGGAAGCCGTTAACAAAACAGGTTCAATGCGCAGAATAACTGCTAACAAATTTCAGAGGGGTATCCTCCAATAGCGTCTGGTAATCTAGGGGCTGGTGGAGCAAGGAGAAGGCTTTTAGTAGAAAAGGGAGTCGGATTTAACCCAGTATAATGGCAGGGCAAGGGCTGCAGGTCGAACAGGGTTTATCAGGAATCTTGGAGGGACCATTCATCTTCCATTTAGGAGAAAGGAGGGGCAGCTGGTGCTTGAGCATACTCTGGAATGAGATGCCAGGATTGCAGCAATTGGAGGCCACTGGAAAGTGTTCTGACCACGTGTGTTTTACCTTGGTGTTCTGATCAGCAACTTGGTGGGGAATTCCCATTTGTAGGTTATGTGATGATTTTAAAGTGCCTTTGTGATGGTAGTCAGTTGTCGTCGGTTGTCCATTGTAGCTTTAGAGAGATCCCCACAGGATGACTGCAGTGAAGGGGTCCAGCAGGTTTGGAGTGCTTTTAGCTGCAATCACCACCTTCTCCTTTACGTTGTAGAAGTGACTGCGAGCCAGCACGTCTCTCAGCTATTCCTCAGGGAGATGAGGTTGTCTTGGCAGTCTATGAGCGCTGTCAATTTCCAGGTCTCTGTCTGTCAAGTCCAGTACCAGGATGTGCATCAGAAACTGCAGATAGCTCACCAGTTAGGGTTGCTGTACTGATTCAGGGACATTACAGAACATTATATTGTTCCAGCCGGACCAGTCTTCTAAGTCTGCCAATTTGACTTTTATTAATTACATGTCATCCTCATGTTCTGTGCACATGTCTATCAGATCAATATACACAGTAAAAAGTTCAGACATCTTAGACTCCATATGTTGAAGATGTTGGTCATGTTGCTGCACTACATTAGCTAGAGAAGACACTGTGGCTGAAAGATCTGTGTATAGTGTTTGTCTTAAGGAGATTAGCATGCTCTTCATGGTCTGCTCTGAAATAGGGTAGTCAGAGGCAGGAAAGGCATCAATGGCTGATGGATGCTGTGGATTAGGAGGCAGTAGGGCTATTGGGAAGGTATGTGCCTGCATTGGCGCTCCTTCGTCTCTCCTGGGCTTTGATTTCACTGGGCTGGCTGAGGAGGTTAAGCAGGGGGGAGAGTACTCACTGTTAGTTGCTGCAAAAGGAGAGAAACCCGGTTGCTGGGCTGTGCTGTGGTCAGCGTGAGGTGAGAGAGGCTGTCCAGCTTGTCTGTGTAGGCTGCTGCGCAATCTTGGCTGTAAGTTTGTCAGCTTCTGGGGAAATTTGAGCTGCTTCCTCCATTTAGACATTGTGTCCTGAGGTAACCCTATGCCTTAGGGATTAGGCTGGGTATTTTTTATCCCTGTTCAAGGTGGTGTAATGATGCTTTGTGTCAAGTAGTGTGCAGAGCTGCTGAATCAGGTGGCCATCCGTGAAGTCGGCAAGCCACGCCCCTAAAGCCTTTTATCTTTAAAGAGAAGCCTTGCACCAAAAAGAACAGTTTAACGTGAAATAGAGGCTCTATCAGTATACAATAAAAATCATTAAACCCCCCCAAATGAATGTAAATCTCAAAATATTGCCCCCTGAATGAATCTCAAACCTACAGAATGCATCCTGAACCCATGGGAGAGGCAAACCAGAACCTCCTTCCTATTTGTAACATTTAGTTTGTATAGCCTTGTGAAAAAAAATGATAGACATTCACATAATAATAATAATATCTGATTTCAGATTACGGTTTCTCGATGCTCAGATCCCTGTTTACCTGGCAGCAGAAAGAAGTTTGGATCTTCAAATCATAAATGTTGCTATGAGTGCATCTTGTGTCCTGAAGGAGAGATCTCCAACATTTCCGGTAGAGTTTGTATTTGTTAGTAAGTTATTGTTGGACTGGGCAGAAGTTACTTCTGTTTTTTTAAAAGGTATGTCAGGGAAAAACATACTGTATATAAAGTATAGGATACATAGAGAGAAATCATGGATTTTATAGGCACCAATATATTACATTTTTTTTGTTTATTATTATTATAACACATTTACAAAATATCTTAAGGATATAAAAAGTGAATACAGACTTTTACAAGCAATAATCAACACAACCAACTCTAACCGCTGGGCCACGGTCAGTAGATGTAACAACCACCGGGAATATTACTTAGCAGAGAGGAAGCAGAATATCGTTTTGGAGATGTAAGCTCTACATGTTTCATGATACAATGCTTCTTCAGGAGCTTATCAATATTTTACACTGAATAAATGGAAAAAACACATAAATAAATAAATATACAAATTGTCAAACACAATATATGCATTTTATTTTGTAAAGGAAGAAGTTATGAGAAAAAAAAAACATAGATTGAGACTGAGTTCAGGATCCCAAAACTAGGAACAGGCATGAAACCAGAGTGAGGAAAGATGTGGGTACACACCCAGTTTCCATAGGTTAACTACTTACTGACCGACGCACGCCAATATACATCGGCACAATGGCAGCGGTGGGCAAATGGGTGTACCTGTACGTCCCCTTTAATTTGCGGGCGCACATGCCCGCTGCGTACATTGCGACCGTTCCCACAGGTCCCGTGGACTCGATGTCTGCTGGTGTCCGACAATCGTGCCACAGAGAGGCAGAATGGGGAGATACCTATGTAAACAAGGCATTTCCCTGTTCTGCCTAGGGACATGACAGGGATCTACTGCTCCCTGTCATCGGGAGCAGTGATCGCTGTCATGTCAGTGGAAGCCCATCCCCCCCCACAGTAAGAATCACTCCTTAGGACACACTTAACCCCTTGATCACCCCCTAGTGTTTAACCCTTTGCCTGCCAGTGTCATTTACACAGTCATCAGTGCATTTTTATAGCACTGATCGCTGTATAAATGACAATGGTCCCAAAATAATGTCAAAAGGGTCCAATGTGTCCACCATAATGTCGCAGTCATGATAAAAATAGCAGATTGCCGCCATTACTACTAAAAAAAAAAAAAAATTATAATAAAAATGCCATAAATCTATCCCCTATTTTGTAGACGCTATAACTTTTGTGCAAACCAATCAATATACGCTTATTGCAATTTTTTTACCAAAAATATGTAGAAGAATACATATCCGCCTAAATTGAGGAAAAAAAAAATGTTTTTATATACTTTTGGGGGATATTTATTGTAGCAAAAAGTAAAAAATATTGCTTTTTTAAAAATTGTTGCTGTTTTTTTGTTTATAGCGCTAAAAATAAAAAACACAGAGGTGATCAAATACCACCAAAAGAGAGTTCTATTTGTGGGAAAAAAAGGATATAAATTTTGTTTTGGTGTAAAGTCGCACGACCGCGCAATTGTCAGTTAAAACGATGCAGTTCCGAATCTCAAAAAATGCTCTGGTCAGGAAGGGGGTAAACCCTTCCGGGGCTGAAGTGGTTAAAATAAAGCAAGATGCCTCTATAGGAGTAGTGCATATGTAGAGTGAAATGGAAAAAAGGCAGACACCATCAACACACACTGGGGATCATTTACTATAGCGCTGCGGCGCTAATTATAGCTAGTTGGCGCAAATTGGTGCTAATTTTCGCTAATTGTGGTAATTATTGCTAATTAGCACTAAAACGGTATTCACTATAGCGCTAGTGAGAAAATACTCCCAAAATCTAATTTACCATAGTTCCCTGAAACCAAATGGTGCCCAAATCCTTATGCCCCATACACACGGAAAATGTCCGATTGGACCATGTTGTCGGAAAATCCGCCCGTGTGCGGGCTCCATCGGACTTTTTTCGTCTGAAAAAATTTGAGATCCTGCTCTCAAATTTTCCAACAACAAAATCTGATCAGACTTTTTCCGATCGTGTGTAGAGAATTCCGACAGACAAAGTGCGACGCATGCTCAAATCAAATTACGAGACCAAAGCTATTGGCTACTAGCCTCTACGTAGTTCCGTCGTACGCAACGAACGTCACCACGTTCAGAATGATCGGATTTTCTGACAACTTTGTCCGTCCGTGTGTATGCAACACCAGCGTCGGACAAAATCCGTCAGAAAAAATCCGACGGATTTTGTGGTCGGAATTTCCGACCGTGTGTACGGGGGCTTCCTCTGCTAAAACCTGGAGAATTGCACATGGAAATATTGTTTAGGGCATGATATAATTGCCTAAATAGTACTGAAATATGCAGTATATTATTTAAAAAGAATCTACTTTTAAACTGTGTAAAAAGGTGATTTCTACACTGAAATATCTTCAAAAGTCTGAGAAGAGATAAATTCCCAGTTTTTGTACAACTAGGTGCCAACACAACTGAGCATGCTCAGACCTGCAAATAGCTCTCATTTTAGCTCCAGTGTCAAAGAGCATTTTTTGGAAGTGAAATTCTAAAGGAACAATTGTAACTTTTCACAAATAAATCTTTTTAAATGTTGAGATGAAATGTATCTTTCTCTGAAATAAATTTTCCTTTGCAACATTGTTGCTTCTACTTCAAATATTTTGTTTTTAAGAATGCTAGAGTGTGGCATGTTTGGATGTTTTGGTAAAATATATTTTTCTCTGTCACTTTCACTTGTTACTCTTCATCTCATAAAAATCTTTACCCAAAACTCAGACAGGTGTCTTTACAGAGCACAAATAATACCATTTAAAATTTAAAATGAGTCACAATTTTTTGTGCTTTTTATTATTTCCAAATAATCATAATTTGAGGCCAAAAAAATTGATATGTGTACCAACATCAGAAATCAAAATGTAATTCCCAACAATTTGAGGGTAATATCACTATTCTACACTGACCCACAAAGAACCACCAAATATCACAGAATAAATCAAGAACAAGAACTCTTGAGTAACGTAATTCCATCACCTGTATGTCCAAAGAAATGCAGTATTTACGTGTATTTATGTGTAGGAGGTTCTCACATGTGACAGCTCCGTGGCTTAGAGGTTAGAACTTCTGCTTAGCATCCCTGAGAGTCTGGGTTTGATCCCCAAACATGCTGCTTCATGTAGAGAAGTTGCCTCATTTCCCAGGTCCTAATACTATGTCTAAATGTAGTATTTATGTTTAGGAGGGTTCCACCACCATTGTAAATCTTGCGAGATACACTATCTAGTCAAAAGTATTGTGACACCTGCCTTTACACACACATGAAATTTAATGGCAGCCCAGTCTTAGTCCGTAGGATTATAAATTTTTTATTTTAAATGTTTTTTATTTTAATAACACAAAACACAGAACACAATGAGAAAAAAAGAAAGTAGAACAGTGGCGGTTCAAGCATTAATACAAGTACATGTACAAGGTGTGTTCCTCTTAGATACTAATCTTAAGCATGCTAGGTCATTTTATCCTGCATATTCAATATGTGCTAGTCGTAATTGCTACCTCCATACATACGCTAGTTATCATTTATTGTATGATATCCTGCCTCATAGTAGGGAGCCCCCCAGCCCCGGCCCAAGCGGTCTCTCAATATGGCCGCGGCCGACCACTGAGGGCCCCCCCCCCCCGGGCTCCTGTTGGTTGCTCGTTGCTTCATCAAACAATACGCTTGAACAATATATAATTTTAACCGCTTAGAATAGAATAAGGGTAGAAAGAAAAAGTAAAAGTAAACTTAAACTGAGTTCCACCTTGATAGTGGAGTCAGGAAAACCAGTTGCTTATCTCTTCTATATTAGATTGTTATGAAAGTTTTATTTTTTCAGAATACCATGCGTTCCAGGGTGACCATAGTTCTAACATTTCATCGTATTGCCCTAGGGACGATGAATGAAGTACCTCATATGTGCCATGGACATGAATCGTGTTTATTATCTCAATAGCGGTTGGTATTTCTATTTTCTTCCAGTATCTTAAAGTTGCCAGGCGGGTGGCCAATAAAATGTGTGATACTATAGTTCTGTGATTTTTCGGGATATTGACTAGTCCGATGGAAAGTATAGCTATCGCCGGTGTCAGGCTAAGCCTCATACCAGTGACTTCTGTGATGATTCCCTCCACCTGTGACCATGTGGGTTTAATTTTAGGGCAGCTCCAAAGTACATGGCATAAAGTGCCATACCCACCACACCCCCTCCAACACTCAGGTGTTGTGTTTTGGTAAATTTTGGCTAATCGGCTGGGGGTCAGATACCACCGAAGGGATATTTTATGTTGCATCTCCCTTAGATTTGTGCTCTTGGTGGAGTTAAATGTATGTCTAAACGCCATTGCCCACTCTGTCTCTGAGATGGTTACCCCTATGTCTGCTTCCCAGGCTGTCATATTTTGATTTCTTTCACACTCATATTTGTCTTGGAGTCCCATGTATATCCTGGATATTCCTTTCTGCCTAGTGTTTGTTTGCATGAAATATTGGTGTGTCTTAGGGTGTACCATGGTTGTTGTGATCCTGTTCTTTTAATGAGCTGGGAAATTTGTAAGTATCTGTATTTCTCAGAGTCTGGTAAGGAGTACTCTTCCTGCAAGGCACTGAAGGATTTGGTTGTGTTCCCTGTTGTTATATCCTCTACAAAACGGATGTCCTTTCCTTTCCATATGTTTAGATTGATGTTTGGGATTAGATGTGTGAGTGATGAGATAGGAGTTTTTAGAGGTTGGTAGTTCTCTTTCTCTGGGTATCTATTCCTCAGGTAGGTCCATGCTCTCATGGCTGCCAGTATCGTGGGGGATTGTTTATTGTCTAGTGAGGGGTTAAGATGTGCTGTTAGGACATAGTCCCTTAATGTTCCTGTCTCCACTTGATGTTGTTCTATTGTGTGCCATAGTGCAGTTTGTTCTGTCACTGGGTCCATCCAACTTTTGATCTGTGCTAGAACTGTTGCGTAGTAATAGTCCTGGATATGTACATGCCCCACCCCTCCAGCTGATCTATGTTTCGTCAGTTTGCTAAATGCACATCTGGCCTTCTTGCCCTGCCAAATATACCTGTTGAGTATGGGCTGTAATGTTTGGAAGTATGAGTTGGGAATTGGAATGGGGAGGGTCCTAAATAGATAGAGCAGTTGGGGTAAGATTTGCATTTTAAAAGCTGCAATCCTTCCTAACCATGATAATTCGAATTTTGCTAGGGCCTGTAGTTTGTTTTGGAGTGATCTGATCCAGGGGTTGTAGTTGGCTGAGATAAGTTCGCTAACTTTGGAAGTGAGTATGATCCCCAAATATTTAACCCCATCGTTCTTCCATTTATAGGGAAAAAGTGTTTCTAATCTGTTTTTAGTATGTTTTGGGATCCCAAGGTTTAGTATGAATGATTTGGATTCATTGACTTTATAGTATGATATTCTGTTAAATGCGTGTAGTGCTTGATGTACCTCTGCCAATGAGGTGCTGGGTCTGGTCAGTATCAATATAATGTCATCTGCAAAGAGGCTTATAACGTGTTTCTTCCCCCCTATCTGTAGACCTGATATATGAGTGTGTGATCTCAGATACGCAGCCAAAGGTTCCATAAGTAAGTTAAATATTAGAGGGGACATTGGGCACCCTTGTCTAGTCCCGTTGGTGATTTTAAATGACTTGGACATTGTTCCCGCTACTAGGACCTGCGCTGATGGGTTTGAGTATAAGGCCATTATAGCTGAGTAAATTGCACCAGTGAAGCCAAACTTTTCTAATACCTTTTCCAAAAAAAGCCAGTGGATCCTGTCAAACGCCTTCTCTGCATCCAAAGCTAGGAGCAGAGAAGGCGTTTGAGACTTGTTAGCTAAATGTATTATGTTCACCAAGCGTCTTGTTGCGTCCGAAGTTTGCCTGCCTTTTGTGAATCCTGATTGATCCCTATCTATAATTTCCGGTAATATATCTATCAACCTTGAAGCTAGCAGTTTTGCGTACAGTTTAACATCGTTATTTAACAATGAGATAGGTCTAAAGTTCTGCGGGGAATCTGGATTTTTACCTGGCTTAGGTAGCGCGACTATGGTGGCTGACAACATTTCCTGTGGGAACGAGGAGGAGGCAACTGCAGAACCATATACGTCCACCAGTTGTGGAGCTAGTATGTGTTGATAGGTCTTGTAATACTCTCCTGAGAAACCATCTGGTCCTGGAGCTTTGTTTAGTGGTAATAGTTTAATTGCTTGGAGAATTTCTGTGTCTGTTATGGGGGCATTGAGAGATTCAATGTGTTCTGGTGTGAGGCTAGGAAGGTGTACCTTACTAAGAAATTGGTTAATTTCTTCAGGTTGTGGTTGGTGTGTGCCGTTATCATCTTTGAGATTGTAAAGCGTGCTATAGTAGCTGCTGAATGCGTCTGCTATATCCTGTGGGTGTTGTAATTTGTTCTTTGTTTTAGGGTGGAATACATGTGAGATGTGTGTTTTGTATCTGTGACCTCTTAGTTTAGAAGCGAGTAGTTTACCAGCTCTGTTGCCACTGGTATAGTAAGCTAATTTCATTTTCCTGGAGGATTTTTCATAATCCCCCAGCAGAATTACTCTTAGTTCCAGGCGTAGCTGTGTTATTTGATCTGTAAGTAATTGTGTGGTGTTGGACTTGTTTTGCGTTTCTAGCTCATGTATCTGGTTCAGCAATTTTGTGGTTTGCAGTTGCCTCGTCCTCTTAAGTCTTGCCCCTTGCTGCATCATTATGCCTCTGGTGAATGCCTTGTGGGCATTCCATAGTACAAAGGCGTCTGCTACAGAGTTTCTATTAGTTGCAAAAAATTCCTTCAATTTATCCTCAATATATTTCCTGGTCGGACCATGCCGGAAGAGCTGGGGATTTGCTTTCCATACAAAGGGATTTCTGTTAGATGGAGTCCCCACTTGAAGCTCCACCGGTGCATGGTCCGACCAGGTGATGTCATGAATCTTGGCGTCTTTACACTGAAACAATAATCGTTTATCTACCAGAAATAAGTCTATTCTGCTGTAGGTGTTGTGCCTGTGGGAAAAGAAAGAATAGTCTCTGTTGTTCGCATTAAGGCATCTCCATGCGTCGTACAGAAAGTGTTTCCGCAGCAGCGGCTGTAGATCAGGTGGGCGTCTCTTAGGTTGTGACGTTGTGTCCATAACCGAATCTGGGGTCATGTTGTAGTCCCTGCAAACAACTACTGCTCCTCTTTTTTGTGCCTCGATGGTTTTAAAAGTCTTGTGGAGGAACTTGGATTGGCCCGAGTTGGGTGCATACAGGTTTGTAATTGTGTAGGTCGTGGAGTTCAGGTCACACACAAGAATAATGTATCGACCCTGCGGGTCAGTTACTATGCTATGCAGCTTAAATGTCACAGTGTCCCTGATTGCAATTAAAACGCCCTTAGATTTGTTTTCCGAGTTGGCAAAGAAAACATGAGGAAACTTTGGATGAGAGCATTTCGGTGGGGCTGTGGACTGGAAATGTGTCTCTTGGACGCATATAATGTCACCATTTAGTTTGATCGCTTCCTTCCAGAGGGATCGTCTTTTGGCTGGGTGGTTTAGGCCTTTGGCATTTAGTGTTATAAATTTAACAGCCATTGTAATGGTGTTGATGGTTTCGTTGTGTTAGAATGGTAAGAGCTTCACTTACAGTTTTTGTGGGATCATGGTGCGACTTCTTGGTCTAAGCGGTGGCCCACAGGGCGGATGTGTAGAACTGGCGGTCCTCGGTTTGTGCAATGTGGTTCTTTAGATTACCGGTTTTCCTGGCTGGAATTGTAGAAAGAGAAAAACTGAACAAGTAAACTGTTAACAACATGGCTTTTCGCCAACTTAAATAGTTCTCTGGCATAGTGTGACTCGAGGTCACTCAAGTGTAACTTGGGGGAAAGTTAACACAACTCATCGGAGCGTTTTTTGGTACAACGGGTATTGCGGCCCTTTTCTGCCCATGGTAAGTTATACGTGAGAGTTAGCGTTTCTACGGTCCACTGTGTGCCATTCAGCTTCTTTGTTCCTGGAGGGGTTCCTTTTGTGAGAGCTTGGCGGTGGGTCTGGAATGATGCCCCATGTTTGTAGCAGGGACATTCCTCTGGGGACCGAGTCCATTACAAATTCTTTGCCTTCTCTGGTGACTATTAACTTTGTGGGGAACCCCCACTTGTAGGTAAGGTTGTGGTTCCTGAGGGCCTTGGTTATGGTTGTCAGGTTCCTGCGCTTCTGTAACGTGTACTGGGAGAGGTCTGCATAGAATTGTAAATGCGCATACTGTGCTGGTATGTCTTCTTTGCGTCTGCTGATGGCCATAAGTCTCTCTTTAGTGTGGTAAAAATGCAGCCGCAAAATTACATCCCTGGGTATGTTTTCAGATAGGAAGCTAGGTTTCGGGAGTCTGTGAATCCTGTCCACTGTTAACTCTATTTCGGATATATCTGGCATGATGGCGGCAAACAGTTGAGTTGCATAGGTTTTGAGTTCTTGTGGTGGGACAGATTCTGGGACCCCTCTAATTTTGATGTTATTTCTCCTGGATCTGTCCTCAATGTCGGCCATTTTGGCTTTCATTGACTCTAGTTCCTCGTCCCTGGCTTCGTCTGCATCCACTAGCTCATTTATTGTGGTGGCATAATCCCCCATCCTGTTTTCTATGTGGGCCACTTTGTCTGATACTGACCGGAGTTCTGTGCCATATTTGTGCAAGCACGCGACCATGTCTGAATGAAGGGACCCCCTCAAGGAGACTAACATCTCCTTTAGCATAGTGTCAAGTACTGGCTGGCCGTTAGTAGGGAAGGCGTCGATGGAGTCGGGCAGCTCCCTGGTGTCATCCCCTGAGTCTAGCAGTGAGCTCACCTCATTGCTATCATCCGTGGCATCCGGCTTAAACCTAGCCTTTTCTGGGCTCCCGGAGGATGGGGTAGCTGGCGGGGATGACGTACCTTTGGGAGGATTGCTCCTTTTGTATGGATTCATCTGGGATCCTCCGTGCTGGGCGGCCGAAGTCGGCGTGGAAGTGTGGCCGGCGCCATCTTGTTTAGGCCCGTACGAGAAGAACTCGGTCAGGCGTGTCGGCCCCTTCGGCTTGTTTTTCCGTCCCGGCATTTCGGCTATGGTGTCTCCCGGTGTCAGTGGGTCAGAACGCCGTGTTTTGGGCTCCGGTTCTTGTCTGGGCAGGTTACCTGGTGCCGTTTTTGTCCCGCTGTGTACGGAGCTCCTGCACTACGCGGCCATCTTGGTCTCCGGCTAGCTCCGCCCCCCGTAGGATTAAAATTTGATTGATTTGGCCCACCCTTTGCAGCTAGAACAGCTTCTGGGAAGGCTAGGAAGGCTGTCCACAAGGTTTACTGTGTCTATGGGAATGTTTGACCATTCTTCCAGAAGTGCATTTGTGAGGCCAGGCACTGATGTTGGATAAGAAGGCCTGATTCGCAGTCTGCTCTAATTCAGCCAAAAGGTGTTCTATTGTGTTGAGGACAGGACTCTGTGCAGCCAGTCAAGTTCCTCCACCCAAACTCACTCATCTATGTATTTATGGAACTTGACTGGCCTGGACAGAGTCCTGACCTCAACACAACAGAACACCTTGGGGATGAATTAGAGCAGAGACTGTAAGCCAGGCCCTCTTGTCCAACATCAGTGCCTGACCTCCCAAATGCATTTGAAAGAATGGTCAAAAATGTCCATAGGCACACTCCAAAACCTTGTGGACAGCCTTTCCAGAAGAGTTAAAGCTGTTATAGCTGTAAAGGGTGGGCCAAATTAATTTTGAACCCTATGGACCAAGACTGGCATGTCATTACAGTTCATGTGCGTTTAAAGGCAGGCATCCCAAACTGCAAACTGTCGGCGCTATATAAATCCTGTATAATAATAAATCCTGTATAATAATCCCAATACTTAGAGGCAAACAATGAGGGAGGATGTGAGACCATAGCAGACTCACGGATGCTCACATCAGGACAAGAAAGCTAAGAAATAAAATGAATGAAAAAATGGTAAACTTTATTAGAAAATTCACGCAAACATCTTAAACAGTAAAAAGAGACTCCACAGGTGAATCATCCATCAAAACCTGTGGGGTCCTTTCTATGAAAATACCAGATATACACAGGTGAAATAAATGGCTGTAGAGAAATGTGTAAAAAAAGAATCACAACAGAAAAACAAAAAAACAAGACATGTGGTATAAAAACAATGCTGAACACCGCTATTAAAGATGTGGGGTCATCCCCTCCTATGTTCCCTTCCGTCTTCCCTATAGACCCAGCTGAAGCTGATAGTAGATGAATGTGGGCCAGGCAAAGAATGCACACAGTTCTATCCAAAGATGTCCTTTCTGTAAGCCATATCAGGCTCAATGAACATGCAGTCAGGAATAAGTTCCACAGATTATGGCATATAATATATGAAGTCAGAGATCACAATGATCAGGTATATATCCGTAGCTGTAACAAATTTACCTGAAAGTGCAAGTATCATCCATCATCTGGTGGTGCATTCATATAGAATAACAGAGACCCAGTGTGTGCCGCTGGTGTCACGCTCTTCTTGGTCGAATATACAGCACTCACTGGTATAACTTCAATGGAGGTCCTGGCGGAACGGTACCGCTATCAGCTCAGACACCATCCAGAGACAAACGAGCGGATTCCGAGTGAAGCAGAGCAGTTGCCAGTCACACAAAGGTTATGCAGCATGGATCTCATGGATAACACATCCTGAGTCTATCCGGGTCACAGGTGAACTCAGAAGGAGCGAGTCTCCGTTAGTGTCCAACAGAGGGAGCTCTGAATAGGAAATGCACCAGTCTAGTGAGAACTGAACAGAAAGTCTCTATGCAAATGCCCAAAACTGCCGTAAAGATGGAGGATCATGCGGGGGGAGCACAGGAGGGGATAGCAGCAGCGCTAGACCGCGCTAGGTCAACGCGTTTCGTGCCCTCAAATGGCACTTCAACTGGATCCCAATACTAAGGCCAATATATTATATATTGCTTGTGACACTGAGCATGGCTATGGACTTAGGCCTGCTTCACACCACAGAGACGCAGCAAACATGTGTGAGTCTGTCTGCTGGCTAAGTGGGTAGCAATTCTGTCTAGCAGCACTGGGGTTGCTGGTTCAATTCCCCACCATGCTAATGTTTGTGTTGAAGTTTATATGTTCTCCCTGTGTGAGTTTCTCACCACAATCCAAAGACATGCTGGCATTTTATTTGTCTCCTGTCGAAATAGTCTCTAATGTAAGAAAGTTAGTTTTGGACTTTAGATTGGAAGCTCATTGCAGCCAGGGACTGATGTTAATGTTTGTTAGCACGAATCATGCCCAGGGACTTAGACATTTAAAATTGTAGGGTTTACACTGCACAGGTACATAATGCTTAGAAAACTGTTGCTTTGTTTATGTGCATGCAAATGGACTTCGATCTTTGGCCTGTAGTTGAAGATTTGATGCACATAGCCAAGGGCTAACACAGTTGCAAATAGTATTATGTGTTCCTGCTCATCAGGTGCAATCACTTTAGACATACACGAAGAGACAGATTGAAACATACTGGTGGGCGTGTACTTCTATTGGGTGTGTGTGCTAACAATACAACCTATCTTATGTAAAGGGCTGTAGTAGGGGGGTTCCTTTGGCCTGAGAAGGCCAGTTTTTTTGCTGTGATTTGTGGGTGAGAAGGAATGATATTGTGCCTATTGACAAACGCCCAACTAGGGTTGTTTGTTTGCTGAAATTCTTGTGCATTTTTTCCATCAAAAGTGGGTTTATGTGGCCATGCTGTTAATGTTGTGTGTGTATTGTTCCTTTCTGACCATGCAAACATGGTTTGGGTGCATGTGCTGACCTTGTACTATTTGATCTCACTGCTTAATCATGTACACAGAAATGCATCTTCCAGCAGAAAATGGTCACCAATCTATGTATATGTGTGGATCTTTAGGGGGGTGGGGGGGTTGCGGGTGTTATATTTTAAACATGTGGCTTTTTTAATATTACGTTGGAATGCTTTGTCATGACAGTTAAGTATATTTCTATAATCTTGCAGATAAAAAAGCTGTTTCCACTCTAAGGTTTAGACAAATTTTAGATTGTAAGCTCCTATGAGCAGGGCCCTAAAACCAATTGCTAACTGTTTTGCTAAGTGTAGCACCATATATCCAGTAGACATTTTTTTGAAGCTAGTAAATTAATGTACATAATTTTTGTTTCTGCTGGCAAAATAAAAGTACATTATTGAACTTGTTTGTTGTTGTGTTTTTTTTTCTCTTTTCTTTCTTCTTTTTAATAATTTTTGGGGGTGGTGGTTTTGGGGAAGTGTAAGATCTTTTATATCTTAGGCTGTTTTCACACTGGAGGCACTTTACAGGTGCTATAGCACTAAAAATAGCGCCTGTAAAGAGACTCTCCTCTCATTCCAGTGTGAACTGGACCCTAGGTTCACACCTATGCATTTTTAAGTGCGTTTTGCAGTTTTCAGAAACACTCTCTACTCCCAAAATCCATACCAGGCCCTTCAGGTCTGGTATGGATATTAAGGGGAACCCCGCATCAAAATAAAAAAATGCGTGGGGGCCCCCCAAAATCCACACCAGACCCTTATCCGATCACGCAACCTGGCAGGCTGCAGGAAATGAGTGGGGGACGAGAGAGCACCCCCCCTCCTGAACAGTACCAGGCCACATGCCCTGAACATGGGGAGGATGCTTTGGAGTAGCCCCCCCCCCCCCAAAGCACCTTGTCCCCACGTTGATGGGGACAAGGGCCTCATCCCCACAACCCTTGCCCGGTAGTTGTGGGGATCTGCAGGCGGGGGCTTATTAGAATCTGAAAGCCCCCTTTAACAAGATGGCCCCCGGATCCCGCCCCCCAATTGTGAATGGGTATCGGGTACATTCTACCCCTACACATTCATCAAAAAAAAGCAGTGAAATATGCTTTATTTAAAATGTCTACTTCTTTCTCTGCATCTTCCTCCAGCTTCTTCCCCCCTCTCCTTCCTCTGGTCTTCCTTCAGTTTTCTCCTTCTTCCTCCAGCTTCTTATTCCCCTGCTTCGTTCTCCATCTTCCTCTGCTTCTTCCTCCGGTCTTCTCCATCTTCCTCTGGCTTTGGTCTTTCTCCTCCGCT
This sequence comes from Lithobates sylvaticus, assembly GCA_028564925.1. Taxonomy (NCBI): domain Eukaryota; kingdom Metazoa; phylum Chordata; class Amphibia; order Anura; family Ranidae; genus Lithobates; species Lithobates sylvaticus. The sequence goes on from CM053026.1 coordinate 22,376,673, forward strand.
GCTCCTGCCACTGACCTGCTATGAAAACCAACATCCTCCGACGCTGCAGCCAGCCGATCTGACCACTTCCATAGCGCACATTTCATATATAACTATGGGGCGTGGCCGTTGGTTGATATCATCAAGCGACCCCACCCCTTGTGACATCACTGGCACATCATACCCCATGTGGTAAAGTCACAAAGGGCGGGGTCTCGGAGTTGTGCCTTCCGCCCCATCGCAGCATCGGAGGAGGTTTGTTTTTTGAATGTTCCGCGGGAGCGGCAGCGGAGAAAGACCGGAGGATGGACTGGGGGAAGAAGAAGCTGGAGAAAGATGGAAAAAACTGGAGGAAGAAGTGAAGGAAGATGGAGGAAGAAGAAGCTGGAGGAAGATGGAGAAGCCCGGAGGAAGAAGCGGGGAAAGAAGATGACATTTTTAAAAGGAATTGTCAAAAAACGGCTATTGTCTTTTGTCACATTTTACTGCTTTTTTTGGTGAATTGGTAGGGGTACAATTAACATGGGGGGGCTCGGATTCCAGATTCCGATAAGCCCCCTGCCAGCATACCCCCACAACCATCGGGCAAGGGTTGTGGGGATGAGGCCCTTGTCCCCATCAACATAGGGGACACTCTACATAGGCACTACTCCTATTGAGGCATCAAGCTTTCTTTTAACCTATGGATACTGGGTGTATCCCTACATCTTTTCTCGCCCTGGTTGCATGCCTGCTCCTAGTTTTAGGATCCTAAACTCAGTCTCAATCTATGTTTTTTTTCTCATTACTTCTTCCTTTACAAAGTAAAATGCATATATTGTGTTTGCCGATTTGTATATTTATCTATTTATGTGTTTTTTCCATTTATTCATTGTAAAATATCGATAAGCTCCTGAAGAAGTGTTGTATCGTGAAACGTGTAGAGCTTGCATCTTCAAAAGCTATTCTGCTTCCACTCTGCTAAGGGATATTCCCAATGGTTGTTATATCTACCGACCCTGGCCCAGTGGTTAGAGCTGGTTGTGTTGATTAATGTTTGTAAAAGTCTGTATTCACTTTTGATATGCTTTTAAGATATTTTGTAAATGTGTTATAATAAAAAAATATTTTTTAATATACTGGTGCCTAAAAAAAAAAAACATGATTTCTCTCTATGTATCCAATCTCAGTTAATAGGATGTGGCACTTTTTACCACTGTCTATACACCCACAGTACCATCTGTGGTGGTGTATTATTGCTAGTTTACATATACAGTATAGTACATCTCTGCAATGTGTGCACATTACCCCATGCTTTATCCTCTTAACCTGCCTGGTTAAGGAATTGTCCATTTTGTACAGATATGTGATCTACGAGGTGAGATTACTAACAAGGAGAACGTATTCACACGGCTTTGTCTGTTCCACTCAGCAGGATATTCATGAGCAGAATGCTACAGAATCACAGCTGAGCAGGACTGATGCAACTTTTGTGACATGCATGGCAGTTCAAACCATCCCCCCCTTCCTTTTTTCTGCAACATAGAGACTAATCACTTTGTAGTCTCAAGTAGACACGCGCACTGACAAAAGAAATGTATTTGTTTACATTTCATTTGTTTTTTTGCTTTTTTCAGAATTTCGGAAAACCGAAAATTCAGAATTTCGTATTTCCGCATTTTCAGTTTTTGAGAAATTCAAAAATTCAAAAATCTGAAAATCTGAAAAAAAAAAAAAAAGAGAAAATCAGTAAAATTTTAAAAAATAACTAACTAACTATTAAATTATAGGTATTGGAATTTCCTTTCAAATTTAGCAGTTTGTGAACGTAACGAATACAAATTTATCTGAAGTTACGAATTATCCGAAATAACAAATGCTGCATCTAAACAAATGGAATGGAACAAATGAATAATAAATAATAAAAAGGTTTTATTATTATTATTTATTATTATTATTAGATCATTAAGTTCCATTAGTTTAGATACAGCATTCGTTATTTCAGATAATTCGTAACTTTGGATAAATTTGGATCCGTTACATTCACAAACAGCCAAATTTGAAAGGAAATTCCAGTACCTATAATTTAATAGTTATTATTAGTTAGTTATTATTTCTGATTTTCAGGTTTTCAAATTTTCTGATTTTCATTCTTTTGAATTTTCTGATTTTCATTCTTATTGATTCTTATTCCAATTTCCAAATTTTTAAAATTCATGACATTTCTAATATTCTAACTTCTGAATTAGAATTTTAGAATTTCCGTAATGTTCCAATTTCCAATATTTTCCAATTTCCGAAATTCCAAATTTTCAGAAGTTCGTAATTTCGGAAATTGGGAAGTTTTGGAAATTTTGGTTAGTTGAAAAACGAATTGGGAACTAAACAAATTGCACATGTCTAGTCTCAAGACAAGAACTAGGAGGGCAGAGATAACATAGGAACATCTCTGAATTTCTAACATGATCAACAGGGGTTTATTAAATTTTTATCTTGCACTTATTGAACAGATATATCACAATATGTTCCTAATGGTGTATTTAACAGCAAATAAAAGAGGATCATTATCAGAATTTTCAGACAATTTACATTGAAACTCCCCATTATCACTTTTCTGCCTATAACACGTTTCTTGTGCTCATTGTGTTTGTATTGTTCTTCCTTCAGACAGTGAAAACTGCATGAAATGTCGCAATGAAGAATGGCCAAATGAGAAGAAGGATCGGTGTCTTCCAAGAGTGATGGACTTTCTCTCCTACACTGATGATACCATTGTTGCAGTATTTTCATCTGTCTCCATCCTCTGTTGTCTTCTGACTGGTTTAATATTGGGGATATTTATACATTACTGGAACACCCCCATTGTTAAAGCTAATAACCGGGACCTGAGCTATCTTCTCCTGGTCACCATCATGCTGAGCTTCCTCTGTGTCTTCTTGTTCCTCGGCCATCCAGTAGATGTGACCTGCATGCTGCGTGTAACCTCTTTTGGTGTCATCTTCTCAGTTGCCGTCTCTTCTCTACTTGCCAAAAGTATCATGGTGTGTATTGCTTTTAAAGCCACTAAACCTGGGAGTCCCTGGAGGAAATGGATGGGAGCCAAACTTCCCAGTTCTATCATTTGTGTCTTCTCACTGGTCCAAGTCATAATCTGTGTCACTTGGTTGTCTATTTCTCCTCCCTTCCAGGATCAGGACACTCACTCTTATCAGGGGAAGATCATCATTCAGTGTAATGAGGGTTCAGTTATCGGCTTCTACTCTGTCCTGGGATATATGGGGCTTCTGGCAGCTGTGAGTTTCATTATCGCTTTTTTTAGCCAGGACATTACCGGACAGTTTTAATGAGGCCAAGTACATCACCTTCAGCATGCTGGTGTTCTGCAGTGTTTGGATTGCCATGATCCCGGCCTATCTGAGCACCAGAGGGAAATACATGGTGGCTGTGGAGGTTTTTGCTATAATGGCCTCAAGTTCTGGACTTCTTGGCTGTATATTTTTCCCAAAATGTTACATAATTCTGTTCAGACCTGACCTGAATACAAAAATATTTATCCACTAATATGTATGGAGCAACACTGGGATACCAGCAGTTATAACATTATATCTATTATTGTTAAGTTTTGTATTTAACTAGTATATTGAAAATTAACACTGTTATATATAAACACTCATTCCGCTTCCTGTTCCAGACTCCATTTTATCGGTGGATTTGCGTTGACTGACCAGAGTCCGTAAATCTTTATATCCCCGCTGTAGAGCTCATTAAGGAGAAACAAGTTCAGAATGTCATACCAGTTCTTACCTTAACCTATCAGTTGCCACGCCTGGAATAAAGACCACACACAGATTGCAATAAGCCCCAATAACCATGAGGTACACATCTACAAGCAAAAAAGGAACCAGTGTGGGCAGGATCATGAACTGAAGGAGCACAATGGACACATTACAGGCATAGACTTGGCCAGGGCCGCTGTTAGAAATCATGGGGCCCCATACAGCCTACCTGACGGCCCCCTTTGAACCCGCCCCGACCCCACCCCTGGCCCCTCCCCGAAAGTTGAGGGGCGGGAATATAATGCAACAGTTGTGGAAGTGAAAGGTGACATCAGAACTGTTTGTATCACTTCCACATGAAACCTGACCGTTGCTTTTACAAATATACACACACTCCTGGCTGCTGACCACAGCTGGAAATGTGTGTATGTGTTTAAAAAGGCATGCTTGCAGCAAGGCCCCAGCTCTGATATAAAATGCCGTGGTTAAAGGGAAATGGTTGGGGGCTGTAAAAATGCAGCTCAGCTGTGCATTTTTACTGCCCCAAAAACACAATTGTACAGTAGCATCTCACAGTGCCTTGTGATCTTTAGGCCTCATGCACACATTTTTTTTACTGCTTCCAAGCACCCCTTCCTGTTATCCTATGTGTCTATGCACACATAGAATTTTAGAATTTTTTGTGGCAGGGGCGTTTACAAGCAGGAAAAAAAAGAAACATGGTCAGTGCGTCCAGGAGCAGCAGTTTTTTGACCAAAAAAAAAGAGCGGGTGTGGAAGAGGCATTCTTCCGCGCCCGAAATACAAGAAATAGTCCCTCCCCTGCCACCACCTAATCATGCCCTTAGCCATCATAAAAAAAGTTGGGACATGACTGGAGGATTTTTTATTTTTTTTAAAATTAAATTACATATCTGTTCAGGTTGCGGGCCCCCCTGCTGGCCTGGCCTGGTACAACAGGGCCAGTTGTACTGGCCTATCAGCAGCCCTGGACTTGGCTCCTAAAAGTGATCATTTAGTGACGTGTGGAACTGATCGCAATGCTTATGTGTGGAGCCAAAAAGATGGAATATGGAAACCTACATTAGTTATATTAGCATATAAATCGAGCAGCAAACTTTGTCAAGTGGTCGGTCACCTTTGGAAAAAAAATTTGCAGCGGGGAGCGGAGCAAGACTTATATCTGTGTGCTACTTTAAGTCATAAAATGACTAGTGGGTGAGCAAACACATCAAGAAACCAATTCGTTCTACTGTCTTAAGTCTGGACTGGCACCCAAATAATGTACTTTTGGCTGCAGGATCTTGAGATTTCAAGACAATATAAAGGAAGTTGACGAGAAGCCAGCTAGGGCTCCCTGGGAATCAAAAATATCTTTTGGACAACTAATGTCAGAGTTTCGAAGTGCTGGCAATGGTAGCTGGGTCCACAGTGTAAGCTTTTCCACTAGTGGAAATCGTTTGCCGTGGGTCAGTTGTGACAGTATTGAGTCTGTGGTTGATGCATCTGAAAACACAAGCATTTTACAGCTGAAGACTGAATTCTTGCCTCTCCCGAGTATCACCTTTGTGTCGGAGAACAGCGTGATAGCAGCTGGGCACGACTCTTCTCAAATGGATAATAGAAAAAGTGCTATATCAATAATATTAGTGCCACCCAGTGGCTACTTGCAGAATAGCAATATGCTACTTAAATACACAGCAATAGTGGTGAGACCCTCCTATAAATACAATTGAAAACAAAAAACTTGCTGAAAATCGAAATAAAGTGAAAAAAAATACTATAAATAAATATATCATCTAATGGTAATGGTGAAAGTAATATATTAATACAATCAGTCCATTAGAAGTGAAAATGCCAAATCATTCCATGGCAATAATAAAGTCCTTCAGTGAATATCAAAATCAATCAAAATAGCACATGCCCTCCTCCAGTCAAAGTATGTGCTCACCTCCCCAGAAGACCCCAAAATTGGTCTAGTCATGTCTTCCCCTCAGGGATACAAGTCCTCTGGATAACAGCTGCTCAGGTACGCCTTGGGCTCTCACACAACTCAGACCATGGAATTCCAGATAAATAACATGTGGATAGGAAGGAACTCATATAGTGCTAACTGTTTTAAAACTTAGGGTTTATTTGTAAAAGAAAGAAAAGCACACTCATATTTTAATGTGCACTACCTCCGGTGCACTCGGGCAAAGCATTTAGTACATAGGGGGTGCAGAAGCCCCATAAGATCACTCAAATGTCCATAGTACTCAGCTGTGAACCCCCATAAGCTCACAGCCCCCTTCTTGGTGGTGCGCGATTAAGTCATAGGCTCCGCCCCAATGCATTTTGACACTAATCACGTGACTTTCACAAGTTATTTGGAGATTATTCATCTATTCACTGAAGGACTTTATTATTGCCATGGAAGGATTTGGCATGTTCACTTCGAATGGACTGATTGTATTAATATATTATTTTCACCATTGCCACTAGGTGGTCAAGTTCACTGTGATATAATTATTAATAGTATTTTTTCAATTTTTTTTATCTTCAGCAAGTTTTTTGTTTTCAATTGTATTTATAGGAGGGAGCACTTTTTATGTTATCCATTTGAGAAAAGGTAGTGATTCACAGTTTTATTAATAGTTTATAAAGGAACACTATTTGTGTTAAGCAGCAACCTTAATACATTTATATTAGACACATACACAATTTTATTTGATATTACTCTTCATAGTAGCGCAGACGTTTTTTATTATTCTAACCACTACAGCCCCGGAAGGATCTACGGCCTTAATGACCAGGTCATTTTTTGCGATACGGCACTGTGTTATTTTGGTGGTATTTGATCACCTCTGCGGTTTTTATTTTTTGCACTATAAACAAAAAGAGACCGACAATTTTGAAAAAAAAAAAACAATATTTTTTACTTTCTGCTATAATACATATCCAAAAAATAAAATAAAAAGGTAGGCCGATATGTATTCTTCTACATATTATTGGTAAAATATAAATAAAAATAAGCGTATATTGATTGGTTTGCACAAAAGTTACAGTGTCTACTAAATAGGGGATAGATTTATGGCATCTTTATTCATTTTTTTTTTTTTTTTACTAGTAATGGCCGTGATCAGCGATGTTTAGTGGGACTGCGACATTGCGGCGGACAGATTGGACAGCTAACTGACATTTTTGACACTTTTTTGGGAACCAGTGACATTAATACATTGATCAGTGCTTAAAATATGCCCTGACATTGTACTAATGGCACTGGTAGGGAAGGGGTTAACATCAGGGGACATCAAGGGGTTTGTGATTACTAACTGTATGGGGAACTGTGTGACTGGGGAAACACACAGATCCGTCTTTCTGCTTAGCAGGAAGACAGATCTCAGTGTCATCCCCTGAAAGAACGGAGATCTGCATTGTTTACTTCGGCAGATCCCTGTTCTGTCTCTGCCGGGAACAATCGCAGGCGGCCGGCGGACATCAAGTCCACTGGAAGCGCAGATTGGCTCCACCAGACACAGTCCCTTATGAACGACTTCATCAACCAGGCCTTTGTTCGGGGTGTAGTAAGAGATCAGAGAGTATAGGTGGTGGTCCATGAGGCCCTAAACTAGTAGAAATCTGCCCTCTGGGTCTTTAAATTCTGAGATCAATGTAAATGTGTAGTTATAGGAGAATAGAATGGCTACCCCTTTTGTTTTAGCGTCTGCATTAGCGAGGTGAAAGTTGGGGAATTTGGGGTGGAGAAAGGCAGGGGAATAGGAGTCGGGAAGTGTGTCTCTTGTACAAACAGAACATCTTTTTTCTGGGTATGGTAGTATTGGAAAAATGTTATGCATTTAATTGGAGAGTTTAAGCCTTGCACATTGTGAGAGGCGAAGCGCAAGGACGTGTTATGTGCAGTTGGGTCAGCCATGGAGCAGAGCGAGAGAGGATGCCAGCGAGCTGTTGTCACTTACCCTCCATAAGATGTTGAGATCTATTGGCCACAGGAGGAACCCTTTTATCTGCCGGGAATTCAGGAACCGGCAATGATATGAGGCTATGCGAGTTACTGAAGAAAAGTAGAAGTTAGTAAGAAGGAAAGAGTAGAGAATCGAGATCCAGAAAAAAATGTAAAAAATAAAAGAGCACACATGGCAGGAGGGGGGATCTACCCCTCATGTCCTAAGTCACTAAACAATCACCCTCCAAAAGAGAGAGGGGAGTCCGACCAGGCACGGGGGAAAAAAAACCTTGGCATCTATTATGGGGGGGGCACAGCAGTACCGCTCAGGCCGCAGCACCCCCAAATTAACAACAACTATTAATTAACAACAACTATTAATATGAAAAAATTGCGAACATCTGCTACAACACCTGTAGAAAATAAACATCGCTCACCTGATCCAACATTGTAAATACATTTTGTGCTGAGGAATGTAGGGGGAATGGGATGAGGGTAGGTAGGTGCATAAAGGCAAAAAGGGTGTGGAAAGTGGGTGTCAGATTAGGGGAAGAGTCCCCGGAGCCTACTTTATCACCGCCTAATGACTCTTTAGTGTACAGACGTAAACTGTATGAGCAATAACACACATTAGAGAAAAAGCTCTGGAGAAGAGTCAATCTTCATGCGCTGAATGGGGATGGTGGTGCCGGCATAGTCCAGGTTTGTGGGTGTACTTAATCGAGGTATCGAGTTTCCGGCCGGGATATACTTTGCAAGCCATATGTGGTATACCATGAGGTCTCATCGACCGAGTAATATTAAGACAGGGGGGGAGTAGCTCTACAAACCGGGGATGAAAGAGTCCAGAGAAGAGATTAGGGGAATCATCTACGTTGTAGGACATAACCCTGGGGGGCTCAGGGGGTTTAGTCCTACCACAAGGAAGTCCAGTGGGAATATAGAAAAAAGAGCTCCCTTGGGATGGAGGGATGATTGGTCAGAGTTCTGAGTTTTGGGAGTTTGCTATATGGAAGTGAGAGGGATTGTGAGAAGTGGACGCTTTGCCGTAAGTGCGGTTGAGGTTTGCATCGGCGAAGGGGATCCAAGGAGACGATGCCCAGCTTCAGCAGCAGGTTTTCCCCTTTAGGAAAGGAAGAAAATCAGAAAGATTTGTTGTTAATTTCAAATTTGAGGCCGGAAGGGGAACAGCCACCAGTATTTGATATTCTTCTGTTGGAGGGCTGAAAGTAAAAGTTTAAGTGTCCATCTCCTCTGAATCGTGGAGGGAGAGATGTCAGCGAATATTTGAATTGTATGCCCCATAATCTGTAGTTGGGGTGTAGTGCGGGCCCTTTTCATCACCTCTTCTTTAATTCCGTAGTAGTGTGGTTTCAATACAATGTCTCTGGGCAGGCCATCAGTATGTGGTGAGCCCAGGGCCCTATGAGCTTGGTCCAGTTTCAATCTGTGGGGGTGTATGTCAGGAATGAGTTCCCTGACGAGGGAGGAAAACTGCTTCCTGTAGCTCAAGAATACTTTCTGGCAGACCTCTAATCCTGAAGTTGTACCTTCGAGACCTATTTTCCAGGTTGTCGATTTTGGCCATAGCAACGTCAAGTTGATTGTGTAGGTCTTGTATGCGATCAGTGTTTTGATTCGCCCTGGTAACTGTGGCATCCACTTTGGTCTCAATTGTTTCAAGGCTTTGTAAATCATGTTTGATGTCTGAGGTAATTCGTGCAGCAGTCTGGGAGATACTCTTGTCAAGCATTTTTAGCAAATTTGGTGAAAGTAAATGCCATGTCTGGCTGTTGTAAAGAGGGAGCTGTGTCAGGCTTAGTGGGAAGTCTCTGGACCTGGGGGAAGGTGCCACCATGGGGGACATTAGCAAATCATCCAGGGTCTGATTTATGAGAGACTCCGTGGAAGCTGGGGATGTAGGGTCTCTGAAGGATGTGTGCAGGTGGGTGGTAACACATTCCTCCACAGCTAACTGATTGTGCCAGTTGCAGGGATCTCTGCATTAGCAGCCACGTGTGCCTGCCGAGCCGCCGCCATCTTGGTACACCCAGCCTGCTCCGGATCCTTGGCAAAGTTCTCCTGTAGGCTTCTCCTGGCCATCCCTGCGGCCATCAAACATTTCTGAGGGGTGTCTGCACCATCAGGCAGGTATGGGTAGGGGTGTTGTGCGGTGTCGCTCGCTACTGGGGGAGCCTGTCAGCTCGAGTGGGACGGAGCTCTGGGGCTAGGCAGCCATACCTCAGAGCTTCGCGCACGTGCCGCTTCCTATAAGTATTTAAATCATACATACTAAGAACAATGCTGCATAAAAATAAAAATGTATATATAAATAAACCAAAACATAGTATATATTATTAATCAATATTCATCAAATAAATATAATCACTCTTACACAAAATATCCCCTTCCTGCCCAGGCCAATTTTCAGCTTTCAGCGCTGTAACATTTTGAATGACAATCGCGTGGTCATACAACACTGCCCAAATTACGTTTTTATAATTTTTTCCCCCACAAATATAGCTTTCTTTTGGTGGTATTTAATCACGTTTTTTTATTGTTTGCGCTATAAACAAAAAAAGTGCCAATTTTGAAAAAACACAATATTTTTTACTTTTTGCTATAATAAATATCCCAATTTAAAAAAAAAAATATATATATATTTTTTTCTCAATTCAGGCCGATATGTATTCTCCTACATATTTTGGTGAAAAAAAAATGTCAATAGACGTATATTGATTGCTTTGCGCAAAAGTTATAGCATCTACAATATAGGTCATTGACTTATGGCATTTTTATTATTATTTTTTACTAGTAATGGCCGTGATCTGCAGTTTTTATAATGACTGTGACCTTGCGGTGGACAGATCGAACACTTTTGACAGCGATTGTGCATTTCTGGCGGATATCACGGCCACTAGGCAAGCGCACCAGCTTTCCGGGCACACACGTGGCGGTGCATGTGTGCCCCCTATACCGCGGGGAAGCCGAGGATGGGAGATCCCATCTGCTGATGTCATATGACTATGGGCGGGTAGTGAAGTGGTTAAATGTGCAAATATTAAAGTGCCAAATAGTGCCAATAGCTCCAATGAGCTAACATACAAAAATTCATACCACAATAAAAGTGCCAAAGAATGTATAAAATGATCAATTCCATAAAATAATGTACAGCATGTGAAAATCAAATGCCCCACAATACTAAGTGTAATACATCCCTCCCCCCTTCAGTGACATGGAAGAAGCTTGTTCCTTTGTGTTCTTCAAACTATTTCTGCAGTGTACCTAAATTGAATTTGTATATTTTTTGAGACAGATAGCTCTTTTTTTTAATCAACACTGGTGGTATTTAATCAACACTCTTTTTTTTTTGCTAAACAAACAAAAAGACTGAACATTTTGTAAAATAATATATAGTTTCAGTTTAAATATTTTTTTTTCTCCTTCACTGATGTGTGCTGATGAGGCAGCACTAATGGACTATGATAGTCTAAACTGATGAGGTGGCACTGACAGGCACTGATGGGCAGCACTCATGCACACTGATGGGCACTGATAGGTGGCACTAATAGGCAGCACTGATGGACACTGACAGACATCACTGATGGGCACTGATGAATGGAACTGATGGGCACTGAAGAGGATCCACTAATATGCAGCATTGATGGGCACTGATTAGCAGCACTGATATGCAGCACTGATGGACACTGATAGGTGGCACTGATGGGTGGCACTGATAGGCATTGCTAGGCGGCACTGATTGGCAGCACGTATGGGCACTGATGGGCATTAATAGGCGGCATTAGTAGGCAGCACTGAATGGCAGCACTGACAGACATCACTGATGGGCACTGATAGGCAGCATTGATGGACACTGATAGGTGGCACTGGTGGACACTGATAGGTGGCACTGATAGGCATTGATAGGCGGTACTAATGGGCACTTATAGGCGGCACTGATAGGTGGCACTGATATGCAACACTGATGGACACTGACAGACAGTGGTGGGCACTGATGGGCACTGATTAAGAGGCACTAATATGCATCACTGATAGGTGACACTGATGGGCAGCACTGATGGGCACTGATATGTGGCACTGATGGGCACTGATAGGTGGCACTGATAGGCAGCACTGATGATCACTGACAGACATCACTGATGGGCACTGGTGGGCGGCACTCATGGGCACTGATAGGCGGCACTGATAAGCAGCATTGATGGACACTGATAGGTGGCACTGATGGGCAACACTGATGAATGGCACTGACAGGCAACACTGATGAGAAGACACTGATGGGCACTCACAGACATCACTGATTGGCACTGAAAAGCAACACTGATAAAAACTGATTTGGATCACTGCTGGGCACTGGTGGGCATCATTGGTGGGCAATGACAGGCATTAGTGATGGGGGAGATCACCCCTGTGAGGAAAGCCACTTATCAGCTCTCCTCACACGCTGTCAATGTGAGGAGAGGAATGCTGATAACCGGCATTTCCTATTTACACTGAAATCAGCTGTTATTGGACACAGCCAATCACATGTTAAAGAGCTTTGGTCATAGACTCTTTACTGAGATTGGTGATGCGCTGCATCATCGAACGAATACACATGAGCAGACCCTTCTGAAGAATGGCATACGGCATACGCTCGGCTGTCATTCCGCACTAGGCCAGGCGGGAAGGTGTTAACATGATAGCATTACTTGTAAAGCCTATTTTTATTTTAATCATTTGTTTTCATGAAAATAGCATCTGGTGATATTGATATAAAGTCCTTGTTTGGACACTTTATATTATGGGGTGACAATGCTCCGCCCACAATTCCTGTCTGTCTATCACCCTGTCACGTTTTCCCAAAGAATCTGTACCGATGCACATTGTCCAGGCATCTTGTATTGTTTCCAATTAAAGTGAACCTTCACCCTGAAGCCAAATATCCTGCAAAGGAGATTAGAAAATAGAGTAGAGAAAAAAAATAAAAATAAAATCATGAAAAACAAAATGACCTCCAGGTTTCCGATGCTTCCAATAGGAGTGGGTGATATTACCTCACACTTCTTTACTCACTGCTGCCTCCTGGGATAGTTGGACACCAGAAATCCGGTGAGAATTTCCCCTAAAATAGGCCATTTGTTTTCACTTCATAATCCTCTATGTTGTAATCTCACACAGACATAGCTCTCCCTATATTACACGTATATATATTGTACAGGGCCGGATGAAAAACCTTGTACACACGGTCGGACATACCGAAACTGGTGTTGCATACACGCGGTCGGAGAAAGTTGTCGGAAAATCCGATTGTTCGGAACGTGGTGACGTTCGTTGTGTATGACGGAACTACATAGGGGCCAGTAGCCAATAGCTTTGGTCTCATAATTTGATCTGAGCATGCGTGGCACTTTGTCTGTCGGAATTCTCTACAAACGATCGGAAAAAGTCAGATTTCTTTGTCGGAAAATTTTAGATCCTGCTCTCAAATTTTTTTCGTCAGATTTTCCGACAGAAAAAGTCAGATAGAGCCCACACGATCAGATTTTCCGACAACATAATCCGATCGGACCTTTTCCGTCTGAATTTCCGACCGTGTGTACAGGGCATTACAGTTCTGCTCATAATTCTGCACACCCCCCAGCTAGGACCATTTCTTTTAGGAAAACACATTTATTTTTAATGTGATTCCAATTAAACAATCCAACGTCTCAGAACAGCACAAACCTAATTCGTAAACGACTAAGCAGACAAAATTCTTTGTAATCACAATGCACTTCCTGACCTTTGAACCCAGGTCATCTGGCTTACAAGGCCGATGAGGAAAGATTTGGATGATCCCTCCCCCTCTATAATAGGGTGAGGTCACAGCGGCCATAGAACCTCCTCTGTGATAGGGAAGATATAAGGGGTGCTGCTGGTAAAGTGCACAGAGTGAGATTAGTGTAGGGATTGTAGGGATTGGCAGGTCTGATAAAGTAGATGTAATCCTTACTGAATGTCATAGAGGTAATGAGAAAGAATTTATAAAATTATCCCCTTCCCGCTGAGCGTACGCAGATGTGCGTACTCGGCTTTCAGGGGTTATACCGGGATGATGCCCGCAGCTGCAGGCATCTTCCCGGTGCCGCTTTCCAGGTATAACAACCGATGAGGCTAAAAGCCGCTCGGCTGTTATACCGGAGGAGCGGGAGGGGACATCCCCCTTCCGCCGTCTCTCGCCACTCTTACCGGGCCTCCCGTCCCACCGGGAGTTCCAATCTGAGATGGGCCACTTAGGGACAGACTGGAAGGAAGCCGGAAATGGCTTTGTTCCAGGATCCAGAATGTAAACACAGAAGTGACGTCACAACAACACTTCCGGTTTACATGGCTGCCAATTGGGCTGGTTTTAAAAAATATACAGTATTCAGATTCACCATTTTCAGTTATCTGAATGCTTTGAAGTGCAAAAGAGGGATTGGAGGTCTTTTAGACCCCCGATCACTCCACAAAGAGTACCTGTCACCACCTATTACTGTCACAAGGGATGTTAGCATTCCTTGTGACAGCAATAAAAATGATCAGATATTTTTTTGAAAACACAATTTAATTATATAAAATTAAATCAAATAAATAAGAAAAAAAAAATGTTTAAAGTGCCCCCGTCCCCGCGAGCTCGCGCAGCAAAGAAAACGCATACGGAAGTCGCGCCTGCATATGTAAACGGTGTTCAACGGTGTTCAAATTACACATGTGATCATCAGAGCAAGAGCAATAATTCTTTCACCTCCTCTGTAACTCTAACCTGGTAACCATAAAGCATTTTTAAAACGTCACCTATGGAGATTTTTAGGTACCGTAGTTTGCTGCCATTCCACGAGTGTGTGCAATTATAAAGCATGACATGTTTGGTATCTATTTACTCGGCGTAACATCATCACATTATAGAAAAAAATTGACCTAACTTTACTGTTTCGTTTTTTTTAAATTCACGAAAGTATCTTTTTCCCAATGAGTTACGTTTAAAAATATTGCAACAATCACCATTTTATTCTCTAGATTCTCTGCTAAAAAAAATATATATATATAATGTTTGGGGTTCTAAGTAATTTTTGAGCAAAAAATACGGATTTTAACTTGTAAACACCAAATGTCAGAAATAGGCTTAGTCATGAAAAGATTATAACTTAAGTAATTGTATCTTTGCTTATTATAATATGTCTATAATGTAAGGCTGACGTGTCATTAGGAGAACCTTTTATGCCCCGTATACACATGGTCAGAAATTCCAACGGAAAATGTCCGATCGGACCATGTTGTCAGAAAATACGCCGGTGTGTGGGCTCCATTGAAATTTTTCCGTCGGAATTTCCGACTGAAAAATTTGAGATACTGCTCTCAAATTTTCCGACAACAAAATCCGATCTGACTTTTTCCGATCGTGTGTAGAGAATTCCGACAGACAAAGTGCCACGCATGCTCAGATCAAATTACGAGACCAAAGCTATTGGCTAATAGCCTCTATGTAGTTCCGTCGTACGCAACGAACGTCACCGCTTTCAGAATGATAGGATTTTCCAACAACTTTGTCCGACCGTGTGTATGCAACACCAGTGTCGGACAAAATCCGTCGGAAAAAATCCGATGGATTTTGTGGTCGGAATTTCCGACCGTGTGTGCGGGGGCTTACCCAACTCCATGTCATTTCATGTCTTGTCAGATAAAGTTGTATTTGGATTGAACTTTGTAATATCTGTCATGTTTGTCAGTGGAAACTGTTATCATATCTATGTGAACTTTATCATGTGACCGTGTATTACCTATTCTGGAAATCACCATCTCCATGAGAATTCATTCACTCAATGTACAGCAAAGACTAATGCCGGGTACACACGGTCGGAATTTCCAATGGAAACAGTTCGATGGGAGCTTTTCATCTGATTTTCCGACCGTGTGTATGCCCATCAGTCTTTTTCTGTCGGAATTTCCGACGGACTTTGGATTGAGAACCTGTTCTTAATTATCCCGACGGAAAACCTTTCTATCGGATTTTCCGATCGTGTGTATGCAATTCCGACACGCAAAATTCTGACGCATGCTCGGAAACAATTTGACGCATGCTCGGAAGAATTAAACTTCCCTTTTATAGTGTGGTCGATTGTGTTGTATGCCGCGGTGTTATTGACTGTCGGAATTTGGTGTGACCGCGTGTAGGCAAGACAGTTTGAGTGAAATTCCGTCGGAATTCAGACAAGAAAACCATCAGAGCTTTTTCCGACGAGAATTCCGACAGTGTGTATGCGGCAAAAGAGATTTAATTCAATAAAATAATACAGAAATGAGATTCCTATTGAAGGCTGTACTCTGTGACATCACATAACCTTACACCACTGACAATTTCCTGACCAATCATATCACACATCCATAATATATCAATTAAATATTCATCATACAAATGTGCGCCATTTCTTCTGCAATATCACCTTTAACCATTTTGCTGTTCGAACCATTTTTTTTTTTTGCACAAATAATAAAATTCACATTTTAAGCCTTGATATGAGTTAACCACTTGCCGACCGGCACACACAGATGTACGTCGACAGAATGGCACGGACAGGCAGGAGGGGGTATATATAAGTCCCTCCTTTCTGCCTGTCCGTGCCATCGGGAGCGTGCCGGGAGCGGCGCGCTCCCATGCCGGTCGGGACCCCCGTGTGTCCGATCGCGGTCCCCACGGTCTCGATCGCCGCGGGGACATCCGCGATCGTCTCACGGACGGCTGAACGGGGAGATGCCGAGATAAACAGCATCTCCCCGTTCTGCCTAGCAACTAGTGATGCCGATCTCTGCTCCCTGTGATTGGAGCAGAGATCAGCATTCACTAGCTGACAGCCACACCCCCCCACAGTAAGAAACACACCCCTAGGCCTACTTAACCCCTACACTGCCCCTTGTGGTTAACCCCTTCACTGTCAGTGTCATTTTTACAGGAATCAATGCATTTAAATAGCATTAATTGCTGTAAAAATGACAATGGTCCCAAAAATGTGTCAAAAATGTCCGATGTGTCTGCCATATTGTCGCAGTCACAAAAAAAAAAACGCAGATCTCCGCCATTACTAATAAAAAAAAATATTAATAAAAATGCTATAAAACTATCCCCTATCTTGTAAACGCTATAACTTCTGCGCAAACCGATCAATAATCGCTTATTGCGATTTTTTTTACCAAAAATATGTAGAAGAATACGTATCGGCCTAAACTGAGGAAAAAATATGTTTTTTTATATATTTTTTGGGGATATTTATTATAGCAAAAAGTAAAAAATAATGCATTTTTTTCAAAATTGTCGCTCTATTTTTGTTTATAGCGCAAAAAATAAAAACTGCAGGGGCGATCAAATACCACCAAAAGAAAGCTCTATTTGTGGGAAAAAAAGGACGTCAATTTTGTTTGGGAGCCACGTTGCACGACCACGCAATTGTCAGTTAAAGCGACGCAGTGCCGAATCGCAAAAAGGGGCCTGGTCCTTTGGCTGCAAATTGGTCCGGTCTGAAAGTGGTTAAACCCTCCTAAACATTAACTATTGTTTAAAAGCAGAGACCCTGGAGAATAAAATGTTGGCAGTTTTAGATCACACGTTTATAATGAAACAGTTTATCAGTGTAGCACCCCCGAAGGAGCTGCTGTTTTTTGTTGGGCTTACCGTTACCTCACCTTTTCAATGTGTCCATCCTGTGGTCCCGTTAAAGAGTTGATCAAAGAAGATCGGCTCTGGCACTTTTTTCTAAGATTTGTTTGAAAGAACATTAATTTTGCAATAGAGGGATAGAGGATTAAGGGGGATACAGGTACCTTGTAATTTGCGGGTTAGAGGTATTTCCTTGATCCAGAGGACAAACAGCTTCCACAGACTGGATCCAGCAACCACCGGATGGGCCTCTCTCACTGACCTAGCAGCCGATGAGATGCTCAGTCAAAGTCTCTGCCACAGACTTGTCAATTTAGAGGAATCGTTGTGCAATCCTCTGCCACAGGAATAAACAACCAGCAACTTGTTGCAAAATTGAAGAACTGTCACATAGTACCAATTTCTTTCGGCCAATCCGGCGGTACTGTGTGGTAGATAACCCGGGATGCGTCCTCCAACTGAGTCTCCAGGCTCTTCCAGAGATACCAGCCTTGTTGCTCGGTCCTCTCCTGAAAAAGTCCTCCCCTGGATCCTCCAGTTGCGTGGCTTCTCCCCGCAGGCAAGACAGCACAGGACCACCCCTGGATCAGTAGGCCCCAGAACTTCTGGGCCCACCCTTTAGTTGCAAAGTATCGTGCCAGCCGGCCCTGAGAGATAGAAAAAGGCAGCACACACCTCAGGCCAGGAGGGCCACGAGGTCGGGATAACGAACCCCAAAAAATGACACCTGTACCTTAAATACCCTTACCCAGAATGCATAGCGGGTAGACCACTCCCGCCGGGCTGTTCCTGAGTGAAGAGGTACCCAATGCATTCAGCCTGTTGCATTTTTAACACTTACCGTGGTGACAGCGACACCCACGGCCAAGTGAAAACTAGAACAACCCAGCTAAACTGGTACAGAAACCAGAACTTTGGCATAATTAGTCTGAGCCAAACTGCGGCTTCAGACAAACTTAAATTTACAAAAATAATAGTGTCTGCTCATTAGGAGCAGGGCGCTACATCAGTAAACTGTTTAACCATAAAACAAACTGTAAAAATAAATTAAAAAACAGTTTAACAGTAAAAAAAAAATACACTAAAGTTAATTTTAGTGCACATAAATGCAATATATTAGCCAATTTTTAATAAAATATAAAATATGAGGTTGTGTTAAGTAAACAGATCAAGACTTCAAATTGTGTGTGCCTCTAAAACTGCCACAAGCTTTGCTTGGCACCAGTATGTAATAAAATAGAACAGTGATGCCCAGCAATGCCACCCATCAGTGTCATCAGTGCCACCAATCAGTGTCCATCAGTGCCACCTATCAGTGCCCATCCATGCCCATCAGTGCCCACCTATCAGTGCTCATCAGTGCCTATCCGTGCCACCTATTAGTGCCACTCATAAGTACCCATCAGTGCCACCCATAAGTACCCATCAGTGCCGCCTACGAGTGCCCATCAGTGCCACCTATGAGTGTCCATTGGTGCCGCATACAAAGTGCCACCTATCAGTGCCCATCAGTGCCACCTACCAGTGCCCATCAGTGCTGCCTATCAGTGCCACCTCATCAGTGCCACCTCATTGGTGCCACCTCATCGGTGCCCATCAGTGCCACCTCATTGGTGCCAACTCATCAGTGCCACCTTATCAGTGCCCGTTAGTGCAGCCATATCAGTGCCCATCATTGAAGGTGAAAACTTACTTATTTACAAAAATGTTTACCAGAAACCAAGAAAAACTTTTTTTTTCAAAATTTTCTGCTATTTGTTGCACAAAAAAACCCAGAGGTGATCAAATACCACCAAAATAAATCTCTATTTGTGGGAACAAAATGATAAAAAAATTGTTTGGGTACAGTGTTGTATGACCGCACAATTGTTATTCAAATTGCGACAGCGCTGAAAGCTGAAAATTAGCTTGGGCAGGAAGGTGTCTAAGTGCCTGGTAAGGATGAGCCCGGTGTTCGATTCAAACCCATGTTCGAATCGAGCACCGGGCGTTCGTTCGCTCGGCGAGCCCAGAACTATTGGGGCCGCTCGCATCAAATTCGTGTGATGCGAGCGGCCCCGCAATGCATTGCGGCCCGCGCAGTGCAATGCTGGCTGATGATTGGCCAAGCATGCACTGTGACCCCGCATGCTTGGCCAATCACAGCGCCGGCAGCGAGGAGAGCCATAATTGGCTACAGGCAGGATGCCTGTAGCCAATTATAGCTCAGGGGCTTTAGTACACGCCCCACGGTATAAGAGGCCGCCGCGCCGGCGGCCTCGCATATTATGTTTCAGTCAGTGTCAGCGTGTCAGTGTGCTGCTGACAATATGTGCTCTATTTCTGGGGATTTGTGTGTGCGTGCTGTTAGTACAGCATTGCAGTATCACATCTGGGGGGTGTCTATAGGTGGCCTGTGAAAGGGGGCAGGTTTCCTGTGCTTAGAACTTTCCCTGCAAAAAGTGTCATTTTTGCAGGAAAAAGCTATTTAAAATCACTCGCGGCTAATGAATTGATGGCTCCTGTAACACAGAGAGCTGTCATTCATTAATAAAAAACAAAAAAAAAGCGTAGGGGTCCCCCCAAATTCAATAACCAGGCCCTTCAGGTCTGGGATGGATATTAAGGGGAACCCCAGCCAAAAAAAATTAAAATGGCGTAGGGTCCCCCTCAAAATCCATACCAGACCCTTGAGGTCTGGTATGGATTTTAAGGGGAACCCTAGCCAAAAAAAATGGCGTGGAGTCCCCCTCAAAATCCATACCAGACCCTTATCCGAGCACGCAACCTGGCAGGCCGCAGGAAAAGAGGGGGGAAGAGAGCGCCCCCCCCCTCCTGCCTGAACCCTACCAGGCCACATGCCCTCAACATTGGGAGGATGCTTTGGGGGTCTAAGACCCCCAAAGCACCTTGTCCCCATGTTGATGAGGACAAGGGCCTCTTCCCCACAACCGTGCCCGGTGGTTGTGGGGGTCTGCGGGCGGGGGGCTTATCGGAATCTGGAAGCCCCCTTTAACAAGGGGACCCCCAGATCCCGGCCCCCCCCCTGTGTGAAATGGTAAGGGGGTACAAAAGTACCCCTACCATTTCACCAAAAAAGTGGCAAAAATTGTAAAAATGACAGGAGACGGTCTTTGACAATTCCTTTATTAAAATCTTCTTTCTTCTTTCTTCATCCTTCGGTTTCTTCATCTTCTCCTTCCTTCATCTTCTTCATCTTCTTCTTCTTCCATTTTCTTCTTCCTCCGATCCGCTTCTTCTTGCGCTGGCCTTCTCGTCCTTCTCGTCCGGCATCTTCTTCCGTCGGCGTCGGCGTCTCTGTCTCTTCTTGGGCCGCTCCACGCAATGGGAGGCTCCCGCTGTGTGAGGCTCCGCTCCGTCTGACAGGTCTTTTATAATGGAGGGCACCTGGTGACCCCGCCCCCTCTGCGCGGAGCGGCCCAAGAAGACACCGACGCCGACGGAAGAAGATGCCGGACGAGAAGGACGAGAAGACCAGCGCAAGAAGAAGCGGATCGGAGGAAGAAGAAAATGGAAGAAGAAGACGGAAGAAGAAGATGAAGGAAGGAGAAGATGAAGATGAAGAAACCGAAGGATGAAGAAAGAAGAAAGAAGATTTTAATAAAGGAATTGTCAAAGACTGTCTCCTGTCATTTTTACCATTTTTGCCACTTTTTTGGTGAAATGGTAGGGGTACTTTTGTACCCCCTTACCATTTCACACAGGGGGGGGGCCGGGATCTGGGGGTCCCCTTGTTAAAGGGGGCTTCCAGATTCCGATAAGCCCCCCGCCCGCAGACCCCCACAACCACCGGGCACGGTTGTGGGGAAGAGGCCCTTGTCCTCATCAACATGGGGACAAGGTGCTTTGGGGGTCTTAGACCCCCAAAGCATCCTCCCAATGTTGAGGGCATGTGGCCTGGTACGGTTCAGGCGGGAGGGGGGGCCGCTCTCGTCCCCCCTCTTTTCCTGCGGCCTGCCAGGTTGCGTGCTCGGATAAGGGTCTGGTATGGATTTTGAGGGGGACCCCACAACATTTTTTTTGGCTAGGGTTCCCCTTAAAATCCATACCAGACCTCAAGGGTCTGGTATGGATTTTGAGGGGGACCCTACGCCAATTTTTTTTTGGCTGGGGTTCCCCTTAATATCCATCCCAGACCTGAAGGGCCTGGTTATTGAATTTGGGGGGACCCCTACGCTTTTTTTTTTTCATTTTTTTTATTTTTTTATCACTTTTTTTTATGAATGAGTTTCAATGAATCACTGTTCTCTGTGTTACGGGAGCCGTGAATTAACATTAGCCGCAAGTGATTTTAAATAGCTTTTTTACTTTCAAAAATGACACTTTGCGCAGAGACAGTTCTAAACACGGGAAACATGCGCCCCTTTACAGGCATACTATAAACACCCCCCAGGTACGAAATTTAAAGGAATATTACACTTTTATTGTTTCAATTTAAGCATTATTAAAATCACTGCTCCTGAAAAAACGGCCGTTTTTTTAAAAAAAAAATTTGCATTGATACATGTCCCCTGGGGCAGGACCCAGGTCCCCAAACACTTTTTATGACATTAACATGCATATTAGCCTTTAAAATGAGCACTTTTAATTTCGAACGTTCGCATCCATTATAACTAATAGGGTTCTAATGCTCGCACGGACTTTAGGTCCGTTCGCGGGTTCTGGTGCGAGCCGAACGGGGGGGGGGGTGTTCGGCTCATCCCTAGTGCCTGGTATTGAAGTGGTTACATTTGAATTTGAAAGCAAATTCTAAATGTAAACATATTGCTTTCTGACTATTACTGATTTTCTTCAAAGACTGTGGGGGAGGGGGGGGGGTTATTTACTAAACCTGGAGAGTGCAAACTCTGGTGCAGCTCTGCATAGAAACCAATCAGCTTCCAGGTTTTATTGTCAAAGAGTAACTGAACAAAATGAAGTTAGAAGCTGATTGGCTGCCATGCGGAGTGCACCAGTTTTAATAAATCTCCCCCTATGTGTGTATTACTGGACCTAAAAGATCTGGTGCTGTTTTGAAGCCAACGGATATTCAAATATTGATTAGATTTCACTTTTTCTTCTGCTCGCTCACTGCATTTTTTTAAATTGATAACAATAAAGAAGTAAATCTGTAGATATGAAATCATTTGTACTTTACATGATTTCTTCACACCTGCATAAAACTTTTGCACTGTACTGCACATAGAGACACAAAATGTTGAAGTTGGATTTTATTTTTATAATTTAGAACACTTCACATATTAGGAATAAATTGTATTATTAATGCAAATAAGATGAACGTGCCTTAGATAAAACGGACAATTTTTCTGGTGAATGGATAATTTTAGCATCATTTGTGTGCAGATCACCATACAGAGCATCCATAAAGTATTCAGACCCCCTTCACGTCTCTCAGGGTTGTTAGGTTGCAGCCAGATGATACTACAGATATTTACATTCAATTCTCTCTCATTGATTTACACTCAGCACCCCATAATGACAAAGTGACAACAGAATTTTAGGAATGTTGGACAAATGTATGAAAAAAAAGAAAAACTGAAATCTCACGTTGGCAGAAAAGTTTAGACCCTTTACTACAACACTTGAAATTTAGCTCAGGTGCCTCCCAATTCTTGGTCGTTGATTGGATCAGTGGAGGCCCGTCCATAGGGGGCGCATGGGCGCCGCCCCCCTAAAGCCAGTCACACAAAAAAAAAAAAAAAAATGGTCCCTTTAAGAAAAAAAAAAAAGTTCCTGAAGTGCACTGTGTCCTGGCGGGCGCCGGTCACAGTGCACTATGGAAGCGTCATGCCAATGCAATCCCGTGATTGCAGGCAAAACACTTCATTTGCAGTGATTTTTGATGCATTGTGGCGCTATGCAGAGCGCCTCTACATGCTGATTGGGTCATTCTCCTGCGTCTCCTTATGCCTGGGCGGTGCCATGGACGGGCGGCATGTTACTTTCGTTTTTGGCTTTGTGTGGAGAAGAAGCGGCAGGTAATGTTACTATTGCACCTTGTGCTTTTCATTTTGCCTTGTGCCTTGGATTTTCATTTTTCAACCTGTCCGTGCTGTGCTTCACCTCTGCCCTGGAATCCACCTCTGCTCCAGCCCAACACCCGACAATCTGCTGGAGCCTTCATTACACTGTACACATCTCCTATATGTGTACCACGAGGGCTCCCGGCAATGCGTCCTCCTAGAGTCATCCTGTACAGGTCAGTGTTCACTCATCTCTGTCTCTCTATCTATCTGTATGTATATCTATTTATCTCTCTATCTGTATGTCTATCTATCTATATGTCTATCTATCTATCTGTATGTATGTCTATCTCTCTATCTGTATGTATGTCTATCTCTCTATCTGTATGTATGTCTATCTCTCTATCTGTATGTCTATCTCTCTATCTGTATGTATGTCTATCTCTCTATCTGTATGTCTATCTATCTATCTGTATGTATGTCTATCTCTCTATCTGTATGTCTATCTCTCTATCTGTATGTATGTCTATCTCTCTATCTGTATGTCTCTCTATCTGTATGTATGTCTATCTCTCTATCTGTATGTCTATCTATCTCTCTATCTGTATGTCTATCGCTCTATCTGTATATCTATCCATCTATCTATCTATCTATCTATCTATCTATCTATCTATCTATCTATCTGTGTATCCATC